>VMKM01000576.1:0-294822 GCA_008360985.2 Macquaria ambigua | reverse complement strand
AACAGTAGCAGACTGGGCTCAGAAGCAGAGTTCACCACACAGGAAAACAAACTTCCCCTGCTCACCAACAAGGAATCCCCTCCGTTCCACGAGCAAAGAGCAAAATGAGACACCTTTGAAAAGACAGAGAAATGGGGACCTGATATATATATATATGGGTGCATATATATATATATATATATATATATATATATATATATATATATATGCACCCATTCATCAACAAACTTAGGAAGATGTTGCAAATACAATGGATCTCCTAGAATCATTACTCCTGGGCAAAATAAAATCTGGGAACCAACTATTTTTCCTACAGTGTCGTATTGAAGAGCAGAACTCCAAAGTACATGTACCAGTGTACAATCAGAACTACACCTTCAACATTTATCTTTAATACGTGCCCTATAAAGTCCACTATAGTCTGTTAACAATTTTAAACTTAAAAATTAAACGTACATACAGGATATCTCAGGATAATACTTTGGAGTTGCCCATTCTGCATAATAACTACTTTTACTTTAGGTACTTTGAGTATATTTTGATTCTGTGGGCCTACTTTTACTTAAGAAAAATACTGAATACAGAACTTTTACATGTAACAAGTATTTCTCCACTGTGGTATTGCTACTTTTATTTAAGTAAAAGATCAAAGTACTTCTCCTGCCACTGCCAGTCTGTACCTTCTTCCTTGTTGGAGTGCTAGATGTTGATTGGTTGCTTTATAAATATCTGATTGTCCTACGGGTTGCAGGTTAATTACCTTAATCAGGGTGACCTGTGTCTTTGCTAATTACTTTAGGTGGCATTTGTGCTGCAGAGTGGTGACACTGATGGAGGCTGGATGGCTGAAAACAGTTCAGACTTCTCATCATTGAGCTCTCCTCTATCCTGTTAGCATTGAAGCTTAGATAGCTCAAGGTTTGAGTTTCCCAAATAATCAGTGCCCTGTGGTGCCAAGGGGAATGACCAGAAACCTGACCGAGTCTTTGTTAAAGATGTGTTTGAGGCTCTCAAAGATTAAAATATGACACCCTTCTTTTTTGTATCATAAACAACTGGCCAAAGAAGCCCATCTCTCCATAAATAAAAGATAAAAGTGATTAATGACAATAGAATAAAAAAAGAGAAGACAATAGCATGAAGGAGAGGCAGCTAGTGTCTCACTTTATCACAGCTTGGTTTCAGTCTCAAGGGTCTGAACTCTCCTTGAGATGAACAGCTGGCAAGTTTTTTTTCACTTTTTGTTGCATTCAAGTGTGATTATTGTTTTCCCTGCCTTGATAGAAGCATGACTGCATGAAGTCCCATTAAATTCTGAGTATTATAATCAGAAAAATAATCTGACTCAACACCATAATCATCACCATCATCACCATCAACAGCAGCATACTGACATAATGTGCAGTTGTGTCAGCATACATCATACTATGTTTATGCAATTTGATGTTAGTTATTTAGATAGTTGGAAGATGGGAAAAACATTTCCTGCAGTACTTTTTAAAATATTTGACTGATTTGCCAGTTTTTATACCCTGGTCCTGACAGGAATTATATTTAATTTTAGCTATATTTTTATAGTTGGAATGACAAGTAAATATCACAAAAATCGCTAGGAAGCTGTTGCATTTGTTAATCCTTGTTACAAGGTAGATGATTATTAAGTTCTCCTCTCAAAAACTGAACATTATAACCTTCATGAATGTATGATTTATTGCAGGACAGTGTATTAGTTTTAGCTAAGTGTACCCAATAAACTGTCAACTGAGTATATATCTGCCTCATCTTTTCACTTATTTCCCTGCTGAGCTATTTAATCACATGTTTAAGAACAAATTCATTACCTCCATCTAGTGGTGGCAACTGTAAAATATGAAACCCACTATATTGTGTGCAATCTTTCCTGTTAGTTAACAGACAAGTTAATATTAACGGTAACAATTTTAGAGCTACTGGATATTAACAAAACTCATGACTTCACACATACACAAGTTGTTGGGACATTGATTCAAGTCTCAGCTAAGAGTTTGCATGTTTGCGTGTTCACATTTCCTCTCACAATCTACAGACGTTCAAATCCAGTTAAACGGAGACCATATTTTCCAGTATGTGTGAATATGAGTGTACCTGTCTCTCTGCCTGTCTGTGTGTTAGAGACACAGAGTAAGACAAGGCTCAATTCAGAACTGAAGCCGAGTAATGATCTAAAACAATAAATGAGGGACTAAATCTCACTCACACAAGTTTATCAATGAGAATACTGAGGATACAACTAGGGCATTAGGGTCTGAATGGTTATACAGCTTATTCCACTAATCCGAGAGAGAGAGCGAGAGAAGGGGTTTAAGTGAGAATGTAGGCTGACAGACGGCCTCACTAAGCACCTGCCAATGCTGCCAGGTTTTATCTGCACTGTAACTGTTTGGATCGGGGCAATTAGCCAAGCACTGCAGAAACAAGACGGAGGCAAAGCGACAAACGGAGAAACAGAGAGGAGTTATGTGACAGAGAGCAACACAGACACTAGGAATGGACTACTGATCTACATACAAGATTTATTCGCTCATTGATGTGAACCCTAAACAGATTTATAAACCAGATGGAGCTGATGGACAATCTTCTAGATGACTGGCCAGAATCTCTGGACATTTTTGGGTCAGTTTGGATGGATGCACTTGGTGTGTCCAGAGCGGTTGAACACTGGTCTATTTGTCTGTATTTTGTAGAACGTCTGTATATGGACCTGCTGAGCCAAATGGACTTTTTACTGGAACACAGAGCTGTGTGCTTCAATATACTGGGCCCGCTGTACGCTGATGACCCATATATGTGGATGTTCCTCCACGATTAAATGGATTGAAGATGTTTTTCTTCCTTTGTTGCGTTTTTTCTGCATTTTTCTCAAACATTTCCATCTTTGTTGGCTGGAAAGCATTTAGACCACGAGGTAAATCCAAAGCTCTTCATCACAGCCAATGCATTTTTTAATTTTTTTTTTTTTGGAGTGCAGTGTCTACTTAGCCTTTTCAAGTTGCCTCTGCTTCAACACATGATGGACATGAGTGACAGGAAAGGTGACAGCATGGCATCAGTCCACCGCCCCTGTTTCATTTATTTAATGGGGAAAATGTAAGAGAAAACAGCTCACCTCCACATCCCCACCTTTGCTAAAATTTGACAAATTATGCATGAATTGGTTTAAAAAGCAAAAGCAAACTATTGTACTGCTGTCATGTTGCATTGTTGTTGAACCGTAACATATTCAGTGAATCTGCTGTTGCAGCAATCATAGACGAAGAAGTGAAGAGCTGCTGACAAAACTGTGCACAAGATTAGTAATTCTTATTGGATAAAAAGTGTATGGGAACATAATTTGATTTTATTTGGTTTCACATGACTGAATGTGTACCTAAAAAGGCCAAAGCACAAATTCATCATGACGGTAATGACAACTGGAAGCTTTTGCAAATCAGTTCAGTGTTTTTATCTGAACTAACAGCCAGCTTGGAGAGC
Source organism: Macquaria ambigua (assembly GCA_008360985.2). Lineage (NCBI taxonomy): Eukaryota > Metazoa > Chordata > Actinopteri > Centrarchiformes > Percichthyidae > Macquaria > Macquaria ambigua. The sequence continues at coordinate 291,312 of VMKM01000576.1, read as the reverse complement.
ATCATCATCATCATCATGTAATGTATAGTATATACAGTATGTATGTTTAAGTGTGTGTGAATCAGCTCTGGAATCATGAAACATCATAATGCACATCTGGAAAACACTCTGCATAATTGTGTCCTGTCATGATTCAGGTGGTGAGAAACTGAAGCAATAGTTTGTATCATGGCAATAAAATGTCACAGTGTGACCAAAAAAGTCATTGGGTGTCTGAAAGTATTCAGTTACATCCTCATTTCACAGCTGTTGATGAGCACTTTATCACCATGCATGGCTTTCACCTTTATCTTTATCGTTCAACAATCTACACACGACTTCCTTTCACCATTTATTAGAAACAGCAGATTTTCTTAAATACCCCTTCTCCTTCTCATATAAAGTTACCAGTTTTATTGTACATTATGCTGATGTAGATTGACACTTTTTCCATTTTCTGCTATACTTTATACTTCTACTCCTCTACAGTTCAGAGGCAAATATTGTACTTTTTAGCCCACTACATTTATTTGATAACTAGTTACTAGTTACTTTCCAGACTCAGATTAATAATACAAAATATAAACAACAAATAAATTATGATATTATTATATCAATGAGACTTTCTTGATCCCCATGGGGAAATTCACAAGCTACCTGGCAGTATATGTATAATATATAAATATATAAATAAATTAAAATTAGCCCCATATTTACCTATTGCAATATTAAAGTGATGTACACATGAATGCATCAGTAATCATAATCCAATAATATAATATACATTATTCTGAAATGGGTTATGCAGCTAAATGAGTAGGCTACTATATTTTGATGCTAATACTTTCGTGCTTTTACTTAAGTAAAATTTTAAATGCAGAACTTTTACTTGTAACAGATTATTTCTACACTGTGGTATTGCTACTTTTACTTAAGTAAAAGATCTGAGTACTTTTACCACCACTGTGCACTATTTTGCAGTAGCCGATGTGTTTGTTTCGTGGGTCAATGCCAGTGAGGGTCCCGGTGTCTGCTCGCCTACATTTCCCAGAACCCCGTGCTGCGTCAGAGAGCGAGCACGCTGTGCGGCTGTTACGTAATGTAGTTTCAAAGGTTGTGTACATTTGCCGTGACTCCACGTCTGAGGAACACAATGTGACAGTAAATTCATTCAGACAGTTTAGCGGTTTACAAGCTTCAAACTGAGACAAGGAACTCTAAAAGGTAAGAGTCGCCTCGGCTTTCTGTGATCAGGCTGTTTGTTCACCGACTAAATCTGAACCGACGATCCGGATCAACAGTCCCGAGACCACAGAGCGGATTAACGTTATGGTCTAGCTCTGTTTTTCTTTAGGGATCAAACGTGACCACAGCGCATTAATGACAGAAATCGTGAAAATAATTAGTGGTCAACACAATTCAACTCTTGGACGTTAAATAATCAGTAATAAATTTTATTACATTTTAGATGGTTGCTAGGAAACATATTGCTTAGGCTATAATGGTAATAGTTTGATTGGGCCATTGTTTGAACTTCCAAGTGCTAGATTTTAAAGGAACATACCTATGTGTTTGCTAATTTTAGCTCTTCATAATTAAAATTATTATAATTTATATTTTTGTGTACCATTTTCAAATGCATGCTATTCATTCAAGTTGTCCTTTGATATGCATTCATTTCTTTACCTCATGAAAATCAATAATACTAAAATTACTGTGATGGATTACACTACTGAGTTACAAGAGTCTGCTAACAGATTTTCATGTTAAAGAAAAATTAATGAAAAGCCAGTAACAATAGAACAAATATGTTCAAGTTTCTAAAACATGAGAGTATTATTTGCAGAATGATTAGCTATAATGTCAATTATATATATGTGATTTGTAGTAAATGGGTTAAAACATGCAAAACCACTGGTCCTTTAACTTTTTAAACACCCAAACAGACATTTTTCTACATCTGTCTAACTGTATCTGTCTTCTCTTTAATTGTTTTATTTTTCCCACATTTGTTCCTCTCTTCAACTCTTTTCCCCCTCTCACTTTCCCCTGCTCCCTCCCTCCTCACCTCATTGCTGTATTGTGTGTGTTTTTCCTTGAGTGTTCAGGTCATACTGTTTCTCCCTGTCATCCAGCAGATAAGAGCTGATATCTGTTTGCAGTTTGTCCAATGAGATCCTCTTTTCTTCTCTCTCTATCTGTTTGTCTCTCCCTGCAGTCTGTCATCATGAGTTCTTGACGTCTGGCTGTTCATTCATCACTATGAGTGGTGCCGCGCTGGCTGTCGTGGTCGTACTCGTTTTATTCTTGGCCCTCTACCTCCTCCAGCGCTATGGAGATTTGCGGAAGCAGCAGCGGATGGTCCTGTTAGGGACGCTGCTCTCGTGGTACCTCTGCTTCCTCATCGTCTTCATCCTGCCTCTCGATGTCAGCACGGTATGAAACCATGGCAGCTGTTTAAAGTGTGTGTCTTTTTTTGCCTTGGTAATCATAATTGCTTGGATTTTCTCAGGATGAAAACAGGATCAACCGGGTGTGTGTTTGTGTGTGTTTTTGAGAATAATCTGTGTCTGAGTTTGGTTGAGCTGTGTGTTTTATTCACGCTGCTCTTGCCTCCGGCGTCTTTACCTGTACCGTTGTGGTGTGATGAATAAGCTTCATCGTGTGTTTGCCTGACTGTGTAAACTCTGCTCCTCTTTTAGACCATCTACAAGCAGTGTGTCCTTGACAGTGCAAACCACCCTACTTCTGTAACACGAGCAAGACGCACCAATCAGACAGACGACAACTCTTATCCAACTGTCAGGTAAATAAGATAATGTTTCATTTATTGGCATTGAGGCCACTGTCTGCTCATTTGGAGGCAATGTATTCCTCCAGATTGTCCAACATGATACACAATACATAATCTTTTTTTAAAGTATGAAGTATAAAAACAAATATTATTTAGTCATTGCACGTTGATGCATATGTTATCAACATCCAAACTGCACATGAGTTGGACAGTTTTAACCTAAACAGCTGATATTGACACTTCTAAAGCAAAGCAGTGTAGTTTTCAGACTCATTTGTTGACCTGAGATGAGATTTTCAATGTGGTCCATTGCTTGAAATCACAGAAATCTTTAATGATATTGCATTTGGGATAGGCTTTAATCTCAGCAGCTTGTAGTAATATACACTCAAGTCCATGTACTCTTTTGTAGGTTTGCTGGTGTCGAACTGTGCAGGTTAAATAATTAATGACACCACATCAAAAGCCAAATGGAAAGAAGAAGCTGTCAGTTGTATTATATAAATAAATGACCTGATACACTCAGTGGCTGTCATCAGTGTTAGTGTTAGTCTGCAGTAGAGTGCCTGGTCATGAAAGTGTTTCTTATACAATAGATTTGGGTTGGATAACATTTTCAAGGGTTTAGGCTTCCAACAACCAATATGCAGTATGGACTTAAAGGGCTGGTTCACCCAAATTACAGAAAAACATGTTTTCTCACTTATCTTTTATGGTATCTAGCCATGCAGATAGTCTTGGTATCATTTGTCCAAGTTTTGAGATATTCATGTCTGAGATTTCTGCCTCCACCCCCATACAATGAAGCTGAGTGAAATTACATTCATGGTGCTTACAGCATTGAAAAATTACATTTATAAAATTCAGCAGCAACACGTGTTTCCATAAACAGTACCGCTTTTAATCTGGGATTTGAGTATTTCTGACTTTGGCTATGTTAGTGTTAGTATCCAAAAAGACACTGTGGTAGAAGGCTATGCACATCACTACAGTTTAATGTGTGTTCTTGCACTGTAGTTGTGGCAAAGTTATAGAGCCATAAGTCATATGATGTGAGATCAAATTGCATCCAGTGTTTTACAGTGCCACAGTGGATTAGGCCTAGCATATGCCAAAGCTGCTGTAAACTGGTTTAACTGTGCTTAATGACACTGTGTGTACACATGGATGCTCATATTCTTGTGTGTGTGTGTGTGTGTGTGTGTGTGTGTTACAGTATACCAAAGGTTTGTGAGGAGCCGTGGAGTTATATCCCAGATGGCATTCTACCAGTCTTCTGGAGAGTTGTATACTGGACTTCCCAGTTTCTTACGTGGTAAGTCACTTACTCTAACCTCGACTATAACTGCTGTATGTTCCACCTTTTGTTATAAAGACAATTGTGTTTTGGTATATTGACTCTCTCTCTCTGTGTGTGTGTGTGTGTGTGTGTGTGTGTGTGTGTGTGTGTGTATACAGGCTGCTGTTGCCCTTCATGCAGTCTTATGCTCGGTCGGGAGCTTTCTCCAGAGCTGGAAAGATTAAAACAGCTCTCATTGAAAATGCAATCTATTACGGTACCTACCTCCTTATCTTTATCTCTCTGCTCATCTACGTGGCTGCTCACCCACAGTGGCAACTCTCATGGTAAGTAAGAAAAAATGAAAGACAGAATCACACAGTGAGTTCTGATGAGTGAGACTTGTGGACTAAAGTTGTGTTTTCTAAGCTGGTTGTTTGTCAGCACATTGATTTATTTGTCTTCGTAAAACTTGTGCAGGACAGAGCTCCAGACCATCGGCATTACAGCTGCCAACACCTGGGGCCTCTTCCTATTGGTGCTGTTGCTAGGCTACGGCCTGGTGGAGATCCCGCGTTCCCGTTGGCTCTCATCTTCCCATGTTTACCTGCTGGCCAAGACCTACTTCAAGGCAGCAAAAATGGCTACTGAGAAGGCAGCGGCTGAGGAGAACCTAGCAGATGTTATGGAGGTGAGGTTTTATAAACAATTCTGTGACGAAGAGTAATAAGAGACTAGACTCCAGCAGATGCTGAATCTGAAAATTTGTCTTGTCCTTTAGAGGATCTTTCACCAGACTTTGCATGTATTAAAATCTGAAATAATCTTTGCGTATTACCTGCATTTTTGGCTTTGTCTGGCTTTTATTTTTACTTTAACAAGAACATAAATATTTCTTTTTATCAGGAGGTGGCAGGCGTCGATGAGTCTGTCAGGTACAACCACTGTCTCAGGAAGTATGTAGACACCATTTTGACAAAGGTGAGAGAAATACATGAGGTGATTTGTTCATTAAATCAACTTCACTGGGCGATACAAGTTGTCAGGTTCTGTGGGGTGGTCTTCATTTGAGTGTCATCTCATTGCAGTGTCCAAATGAGTACCAAGAAGAGATGGGAAGAAATATGGAAAGCTCTTCTGATGAACGGAGTGTCCTTCCCACCAAGAGAAGCCTAGTTAAGCTTCATAAAAAAGTAACTATTATCCTTAACATTGCACTGTGGTTCTAAAGGAAACTATGCAAAAATATGGCAGCGCCTGTAAATGTGAATGATAATTATTTGCCCCTGTTGCCTGTATGTGTGTTTCAGGTAATCTCTGCAGTGCAGAGACACCGTCAGACTCAGGTTCAGTGGTCTATCTTGTTAGACCAGGCCTTTCATCTAGAAGATGTAGCTAAAAGCCAGAGCAGCCCGGTCCGACACTTCATCCACAGCTTCCCCTCAGCACACCACCACGGCTGGATCTATAGGTTCTACTCTCCTGCTGTGGGTAAGTTCAGTCAGTAGCAAAATCCCAAACTTAGACATGGAAAGTAAGTACATATACTCAACTACTTCACTTAAGTACAAAATTAAGGTACATCTGATTGAGGATTTCCATTCTGTGAGACTTGATTTATGCCACTACATTTTCATTCACTGGACTCTTAATAGCCTACTAGCGCTTCTTTGACTTTTTTTAAATTATTTTTTTACGACCACCATCACTGGTTCCTTTGGATCCTGAATGCTGCTATCTTTTCATTCCAGTCGTTCTGGCCATCTAATAAGTATGAATGTAGACCCAGTTGCCAGATAAATGCCCCCAACTACCTGCTAGAATAGAAAGGTGTACTCTATGCTCTGATGACGGTTCATCAATTAATGTCTTCTTCAACCAGCAGATTTCATCTTCAAGCAGTCAATTTTAATGTCGAAGCTACTTGTAGAACTACAAAGTAGTTTTTAAGAAAACTGAAATCTTATGGCAATTATTCTTTGATTGTTCCTCCAACATTTGTACTCATGCACGGGCGTGTTTGTGTGTGTGTCCTTCTCAGAGTGGTACTGGGAGTGTGTGTTCAGGCAGGGTTTCTACAGGCTGCTGGCGGTTCTCCTGTGTCTCCTCTCAGCAGCGGTAGTCTGGTCCGAGTGCACCTTCTTCAGCACGCGCCCTGTCCTGTCCCTCTTTGCTGTCTTTGTTCAGACGGCTGAAAAACAACACAACTACATTTGTATCGAGGTAGGCACGCATTTAGTGAGGCACACAGAAATGCACATTCCCAACAGACCTAAGCTTCATTTAGCAAGAACACGCTCAACAAAAACAGAAACACACAGCACCCATAGCATGCAAAAAAAAATTCAGTTTTGACTTGTTGCTGGGGTTTATCTTATATTAAAATTGTTGACACAAATGAATCCTAACGTGACATTTGCTGTAAACAAACATGTATATACTTAACAATATCTAATCCATCCAACTCTGTATTGAACTAGCTAACCTGCCTCCTCTTTATAATTGTTTTGTTTCTCTCCACCAGATGGTGTGCTTCGTCAGTATCCTCTTCCTGTGCGTCTGTGTCTACTCCACAGTGTTCAGGATACGGGTTTTCAACTACTATTACCTGGTGCCACATCACCAGACTGATGCTTACAGCCTGCAGTTCAGCGGCATGTACGTTCCTCATAAAGTCCTAATATATACGATATTTATTTCACATTGTAGGTGTAAGAGGCAAGCACATGTTTATATGAGTGGTACGTTTTACAGTCAACAGTATTATAAGGCACAATTTTAAAAGAGGAAGGAAGCACAGTTAGGTCTGGTCTTCTCACATTGTATTATAATATTGGGTTGCTTCTCTGTCTTTCCTCTCAGGTTGTTTTGTCGTCTGACTCCTCCTCTGTGCCTCAACTTTCTGGGCCTGATTCACATGGACTCCGCCATCTCACACCAGGACAGAATACAGACATCCTACACCTCTGTGGGTCCCACACAAACATCCACATACCAACACATACACATAACTTTCATTCTACAACATATTAAGACATATTAATGCATACTCTACATGCATAATGCACCAATCACAGAAAAGAGCCTTTCAGGAAATGTTGAAGTGTATGAGCACAAAAAATAAAAAATGTCAGAAATGCAAAATTTGTGTGCGTTCAAACCAAATGGAGCGATGCAATGTCCCTCTCTCTTTGCCTCTGTCAGATCATGGGCTCTATGCGTCTGCTGTCTTTCATATCAGATGGGTTCTACATCTATTATCCCATGCTGATATTGCTGCTCTGCTTTGCCACTTTTTACAGGTAAGCCAATAACCACTAATAATTTAAAAACTACTTTCATCAAATTTAATATAAAAACTACATTCAAGTGTAGTTTTGGTTAAATGCTTATTATGTATGTATTATCTATTGTGTGTGTGTGTGTGTGTGTGTGTGTGTGTGTGTGTGTGTGTGTCTGGGTTTGTAGCCTGGGCTCTCGCTGTTTGAACCTCCTGGGCTTTCATCAGTACATTACTGACGACGACTTGACCTCTGACCTGGTGGATGAAGGCAGGGAACTCATCAGAAGAGGTAGTTTCATCACAAATTCAGTCACTCACTATTTATGATTTATGATGACTGGCTCACTCTTTTACTTTTATTTATTTCTTATACCTCAGTACACATTAAGTTTGTATATCTGAAAGTCAATCATTATTTGTTCACTCACTGTAGTTTTAGTGCGCATGCTTTTTTAACAGTGTGCTCTACAATTTGTTCTTTTGCAGAAAGAAGAAAAAGACAGAAAGCTGAGGATGGAGGAAATCGAAGATTGGTTAGAAATTTTGATTCTCTCAACTCATTTCTCTCACAATTTTCTAAGAAGCCAAGAAAATCTACCCAATCTGTTGGCTCACTGATTCTACTGGTTTGTGTTTAGTGTGTCTAGGTATTTATGTGCTAGTTTTGTTGTCTTTTTCAGGCCTGGAGGGAGCGGTTTGGAGTCCAGGGGGCTACTGGGCGGACCAGAGCTGGTTACACTGAGTTCAAGGACAACCAGAGCAGCCCTGTCACAGAGATCAAGAATAGTGGTAAAGAAAACTACTATAACCATGGAATAAAATATTTTTCTGTGTCGCTCACAGCTACTGAGACTGATAGGACAAGACATTTCCAACAGGGTCTGGGTGGATGGCTTGATTTCATATTTTATGCACGTTTGTAGAGTTTGTTTATAGATAGTTGACCACTAGACTCACAGCCCCGTGCAGGAAACTAAACAACAGCCATTTTAGCCACAAGGCACCCCACCCACACAAGGTAGACAGAGGCTTTACAGTGTGACAGGTTGGGTTACTTTGGAATATGCACCACCCATTGACTCCCTGTCTCCTGCTCCCAGAGCAACTTATTCTTAGTTTGCTCCAGTGTAAGGGACTGAAATTAAGGCTACATGCATAATCAAACATCTACTAGCAGTGGTGGAAAGTAATTAAGTACATTTACTCAAGTATATATAGCATTTAAGTACAGTATTGAGGTACTTGTATTTTACAGTATACTGTGTATACATTGCTGTCTTTCTCAGTTATCACATTCACCAGAAGAGATGGGGAGATGGAGGAGCAGCAGAGAGGCTTACTGCAAGACAATTCCAGTGATGAAGATTCACCAAACAAAAGGTATGTTTATTTGCTAAATGAATTGAACATAGTGTTTAATTGGAGCTGAATAACAATATGGCCCACCGCACTTGATATTATGTCAAACAGGCTTCCTTAATGACTTACTCTGTCTCTGTGTTTGACACTGTAGATCCACAGGAGGACGTTACCTGTCTCTGTCACCTTCTCAGACGGGCATCTTTGACGATGTTTGATAGACAGAAGACATGGAGGGAAAGCGCAAAGCTAGTACATGCCCCTGATTATAAAAAAGGGACTAAAATGTATATTTTCTTGAGGGAAGTCTGAATGCAAAGGATTATACAGGAAATAAAGAGGAAGATAATGTATCTGAGATATGGACATACAATCAGGAAATGGATGAAAGTGAAATAAAAAATCTCAGCGGAGGGTTTTGTACAGTATCTCAGCTGATTTCTGTAACTGGATTATTCACTGAAAGAGATCACTAACTGCGAAGGGATGTTTCTCATCCAAAGCCTTAACCTGTTTGTGCACAGCCAAACCTTTTAGAATATGTTTTTGATATTATCTTTCTAGTAATACTGTTTTACAAGTGTAGACTGATGGATGATAGAGATGAATGGCACAGTTACTGTATGCGCCTGCAATAACTTAAGACACTCACTGTGCCTGAAACAAAATGAAAACGGATTCTTTACTCAAAGGAAACATATCAACAGCCTAACTTATTTCATGTGGATATTTTGTGTTTGGAATGACATGACTTGTTTGTATATAATGTAGTCTACAGCCAGTTATTTTCTGTAAGGGTGTGTATGTTTTGTAATTGTGTGTCTACCACAATTATGCATTAAAATATAATCCTTTTACCCATTTATGTAATTTTCATTAGATTATGAATTACTTAAATGTGATGCATCAGAACATATGAAGTAATGTGTTCTTAAGATCTTCAGTTGCTGCATCATAAAATGTTTTTGATATGATATTAAAAAGAAGTCGGGGCAAATGTCTCAGAAGCTAGCACTAAATGAAGGGTAAAACGGTGTTTTGATATTTGTTTTTTTATCTGTCTCCATCCTTTTTTAACAATTATTTTATCAGAAATTACTTAACAACTGATTTTATTCATTATTAATTCATTTTATTTTTGTCAAGTGTATTTGATTCAATTTTAATCTGATTCCAAGATATAGAAGTCCTAACATTAACAGGTAAACTAGTCCTGTGTTGATCAGCTGCCCGTGCTGCCTTCAAATGCTCTCTATAAAATTCCGTAATCAGTATTTGAACAGTCGAACAATCAAATGCTTTTAGTTTGAAATAATTATTCTGCAGCAGAAATGCCATACTGTTATTTTATCTGTTACTTTATAAATCAAACTTACAGAAGCACTTTGTACATTAAATGTATATTTGAGTTATTTTACCAATGAAACGATGGTTTTTCCTTCAGCAAGCAGAGGCAGCACCTGACTGTCCCGTACCCAACCCCTCAGACAGGCGCTCCACAGAGGGACTCTGCTGTTTGTATGGCAATAATGAATACGAGCTAACTGCCTAGCAGTAATACATTGTTAATTGCCGGAGAAAGGCGGCTAAATTGTCAAATATATCACCAAGTATCACTCCATATACTGGGCCTAGTTCCTGTTTTGTGACTCTTGAGTCTATCGGGTAAGTAGATGTCTGGCTAGCTAAGGGCAACTGTGGAGAAGCTATGTTGCTAACGACGCTAGCGTTAGCTTGCAACGTAGAGTGGCAACGCTGGTAGCTTTTAGCATTGGCTCGAATAATGAAATTGGCCAAATTAAGCTTAGTTCATTAACGTTACCCTCCTTTGTCGGTATGGCTGTCAAATATCCTACAAATTACTAGGTTGAGTCTATGTGATGACTGTTAACACCAGCTAACGCTACAGCGGTAACTCACAACTGCCAAGCTAATTCCTGACCTGAATTTAGCTGATCGAATATACGAGAAACCCTTTTGGCTAGTTGTTTAATGTTAACAGTTACGTTAAGGGGCTCAGTCCGGTTACTACTTAACACATTTAACGTATAACCTACTTTCAGGCCTGTGCTGTGATTTGGTAGCAGACGCCAAGATTTTTTCATCTTATGCCAGTGCTTGTTTGTCATCTTGAGCTACCCTTTGCTGTAACGTTACTCTAGAGTCTTCGACATTAATATCAGCATCGTTAGATGGCTATGTTAATACAGGATACCTCTTTCTCCTCAGGTAAATCACAACTGATTCAAAATATTACCTTTAAGCTGTTCTTTTCACCTTGGTCTTGCCTGGATCATTTGCATGATGGAAGGAACCCAAGTATGGAAAGGCAGGGTTGGGCATATTAGTTACATGTCACCAGTATGCATTGCCACCACCAGACAGTATGATACTGTACCAGTGAGGAGACTTTGGATCTTGATATGGGTGAATAGCTGTTGTGTTTCAGCACATATGGGTCCCTGGGTATGTGTGCTTTCTCAGCATCCTGCAGACATTTTAATTGAGTCAGCAGCAGTGTTAGGAAATAGGAACAAACTGAGATCTTCTTGCTGCTCCACAGTGTTGAGCATTAGGCAATACAATGTATGTGTGTGTGACATGAATGTTCTTTAGAATGCGGTCTTTAAATGTGTGTTGTTTTGTGTAAGTTGCATGTCTTTAATGGATTTGCTAAACATACTATGATGTCTATTTGACCAGATAACATTTCCTGTACTCAGTTTTGGACATGAGCTTAGAGTGACATTAGCTTGACACAAGCAGATGTAGCTCACTGCTACTTGCAGGCCTGACGGTGAGCTTTTTATTATCAACCTGCAAAACCAAAGCACCTGTAGACTCCTTTTAGTCCTTAGCCTTATCAGCAACAGTTAGCCTCATGCCAGTGCTTATGTAATTCAGTGCTCACAGACAGAAAAGACTTGTTTAAAACATGTAATTATGGAATTAATGGAAAGTGTGCTGATCCTGGCTGTGGTTTGTGTGTGTCCAGTTTGTAGACAGCTATGGGTGGGCTGGGAAACGGGCGCCGTGGTGGAAGATCACCCCCTCTAATGATTGCCGCTCTAGTCGCCTGCATCCTGGTTCTGGGCTTTAACTACTGGGTGTCCAGCTCCCGCAACTTGGAGCTACAGGTATGTTAATCTGTTTGTGTGTGGGTGTGTTTCTGTAGTTTTGTAACCATAGTGGACTGTGCAAATATCACCTTATAAAAGTCACACTACCACCCCCCCCAAAAACCTGCTGTAAAGGCTACCTTGTGTTTGGAGGTGACCACTACATGAATTATAAGTTGAATGCAGTTTGAAGTGTCTTGCGGTGGACATCATTACCAATCAATTCATATTTTCTCTCAGAATAGTTCTCTAGTTTTTGCACCATCAGCTTCCAGCATTTGCCTAAACTCCATGTGTTTACAGTTCACATGCTGTATAGTTAGGTAAACCTCATCAGTTCTTCATTTGGTCTTCAGTTTTTTCAGGGTTTTGGTTGTGGGAAGGTCTTTTTGTGCATTATGTAATTTCCTTTTACAACTTTCAAAACACATCCTTTAATGCAAGTCACTATAAGCTAACTACTTAACCCAAGACCTTGCTTGTTTGCATTGCGGAACAGGAATATATTTAAGGCCCAATTAAACGTTTCTGCTGTTTTATAGAAACATTTGTGCCATTGGTGCTGATCTTATTTTACTGTCTTGGGTGTAAGTGACAATTAAGAAGAAACTCCCAAAACACAGCCAGTGTGCATTATATTTTGTCATTATAATCCAAGTTTCTGTCAATACCCAGTGTTTTTTCAATGCTCAGATTGTTGTTGTTATCATTGCCTGTGTCATCTTCTGTCTAAATATTATGAGGTGAGAACACATGAATGACCTAAAATAAAAGTAAGTAAATAATCTGAGCTAACCTTAACCTCTTTGTCATTGTGTGTGATACAGACTAAGCTGTATGAGTTGGAAGGCCAGGTGCGACGTGGAGCAGCAGAGCGAGGAGTTGCAGAGATGAAGAAGAATGAGTTCCAGGAGGAAATCCAGAGACAAAAGGAGCAGATCAGCCACATAGAAAACCTCTACAAGAGGCAGCTGGAAGGAGCCCAGAACACCTGCAGCCAAGAGAAGGTGCACACAAACACCACTGGGAGTTTAAATGGTGACAAAGTGCACGTTAAACTGTCTGTAAACTATAGCCACAGAGGAATTTGGGGGCAATGAAAACACTTCTTTGACTTCCTGTAAAGCAACTGTGAATGTTGATTTGTGTTTTTGCTTCTAGGGCACACTGCAGCAGAACATTTCCTCCAGTACTAAAACCCTACAGGAACTCAAAGGTAAATGTTAAAATTTAGCCTCTATTTCTCAAAAGGTGCATTGTGTTAGGGCTCCGTAGAAAAATAATATAATTCAGTTCTGATGTTCTAATGTCTTGTGTTTGTCTGTACTGTAGGTCAGTTGAATCAGCTAAACGATGACCTGGGGAAGCTTCAGAAGGAGCTGCAGAGTTGCCAAGGCAACATCAAAACCCTTAACAGCAAACTCACTTACGACATGTAAGAAAAAGATAGTAGCAAGCTTCAGATATATCACATGGACTGCCATTGCCATTATGAATTGTCATTCCTGGTTAACATGTATGTGTGTATCTGTGTGTGTTTGTACAAATGTGTAGGACCCAATGTCACTCCCAGGTCCTGTCCCAGAAGGAGTTGTGTGATGAGAGAGTCGCCGCTGCTAAACTTGAAGTTCAGAAGAAAATGGAGAAGCTCGTCCCTCCTCCAGGTGTCTCCTCACAGGTAAGTTGGCTTTCCTGTTTGACAATAAATCATGTGAAATGATGTAAACCATGTTTACTGTAGGGATGTCCGGAGTCTTTTCATAGGATACAGCAAAACTGCAACTAATCCGGCATGGTGATGTTCTAACCTAGCCTTCGCAAAACCCACAATTTTACCCTTTTTCTAAGTCTGTTCAAGATCATTCTCTGTAGTCCGTTTGGAAATGGATTTGATGTTGCACCTGTTTATGTAGCAAAATCAAAAGGAAAGGACTGGCCCACTTATTCTGTAAGGCCAAGGTTTCTGATTTTCTGGTCACCAAGTGTTTATAAATGAAATAGATCTAATAGCAATAATCTGCTTTGACGCTTCCTACTTTTGCAGTCGTCATACACCCAGCTGTTCTTTTTCGATGGAAAGGAATGTGGTAAATGATGATGTTTATTCCTCAGCGGGAAATTGCAGTGGATGGAGCAATAAAAGAGGACGGACCAGTCATGACTGGGGCTGATGCTGTTAAGGCATCAACTGTTGTAAGCCACACACCAAGCCTCTCTCAGCCCAAAGAAAATGAACCATCTGAACTACTGACTAATGAGATCATCGTGGACAAAGGTAAAAGACATGGATGTCCTGGTGGCTCAGTCTACTTAACTGAAATTTAACACATAAAAGCATGCAGCAACACTAATATTTATGTATGTGTATACACCCTCACGTTGCCCTTGCTTGCTGCCTTGGTATTTCCCAGGTCCTGATTCCCTGGTGGCAGCGAAGGATCTCTCCAAAGTAGAGACCCAGTCTGTTCCCTCCGCTGCTGCAGTGAAGCAGGATGTTTTGCTACCACCGGAGGGAGTTGTCACAACAGAGGAGGGTGAGGCGGAGACCAGTAAACTTTTGAAGAATAATCTGACTGAGGATAAAGAGATGGAGGTGATGGATGCTCATGAAGAGGGTGCTCAGACAGAAGGTAAAGAACACACCCTTTTTATATTTCAGAGAATCAAACACATTGAACACACAAGTACTTTTGTTTTCCCACCAAACAACAGGTTCAGTGCCAAGCATTAGGCTTGGCCATGTTGTAGAAACACTGTGGTAAGGAATTACTTCTAACTAACAGTATCCAGCTGTACTACATGGAGATCAGGGGTGGGCAAACGCTGTTGGCAATAGGCAGAAACTACAGTTGACTGATTGTTTAATTTTTATAAAAATTAAACAACTATTTGGTCATGTCTCCAGAGATAGACCCTGGGATGGAAGGCATGCTGATTGGAGGCGTGAAGGAAGACGAGACTCCTATTAGTCAGAAACTTGAGGATCAAGAAGAATATGACGCAGACGAGCAAGTAGTGGGTGGAGTCGATATGGAGAAACAACAGCAGAGTAAACGGGCTGAAAATATAGGTATGTGTGTCTATATAGAATAAAACTGGAAAAGTGTGTGTGTGTATGGAGAGTGAGTGCATTCTCAGTCTCCACTTTGGTGTTTAAGTGAAGTTGGCCATTTGAAGGCCAGAGCTAAAGTTTGAATGAGGGATAGTTAATAAATGCACTGTGCTAAAAAGGTATTTGTGTGTGTGTCATGTTAATAACCACATTATACTTTGTGATAGACAAGGACATGGAGGAGGAGCTGGCTGACTATAATGGGGATGACGAGAATGAAGGCGAGTTTGAAGCAGACAAACAAGCTGAACTTGCTCAAATCTAAGGTATACACTGAAACACACATTGATGTCTTCCCCCTTACATTCACTCGCTTTCCTGTTCATGTTATCATCATAGTATAATAATACTGACTCAACATGTCACACATTGTAATCGCCAAAAATCACTTCCGTGAAATATGAAGCTGATCTCAGAGACTGCTCATTGTTTACTTCATGGCAGCAGACTGAAAACTGTTCAGTCATGTTGTTATGTCACACAACCGTGTGCAAAGATAAATCAGATTTTTGTAAAGCAAGCACAGGTTCATGTGAACTGCAGCTAAACCGGCTGTAAAGTTACCTTATATGGTCTATCCCACACAGGTGGGAACACTTCATAATAATGCTGTGTGTTCATTGTTCTCATTTTCCTTTGGAGATGGTAATTAAGACAATTATCTGGTTTCAGGAAATAAATCTGGTTTCAGATTTCTGCTTTTCAGTTGAGTTGACTATGTCACTAACTGCTAAGAAAAGACCACTGGAACAATATACAGCATGTGTTTTATAATTTATTGTCTAGTAACATTTTTGTGTATCACAAACATAGATTCAGTCTGTACTTGCAGTAGTTTTTTTAATATGCTGCCATGAAATAAACTATTGAAAAAACATTTGGCACATGTCCTTGCCTGGTATTTAAGAATTTCATTGCCAGTGATTGCTGATGTAAATTGTTGTGTAATGACAATAAATTCTTGAATCTTGAATCTTGAATCTTAAGTCTGCAACAGCTTTTACTGACATTCGTAATGTTTTTGTGCTTGACGCACCTTTTTGCCTTGAACACAGTGTTTGATTGCATTTATATTTTCTTAATGAACGTTTATGCAACTTTTACTAGTTTTAATGCAGGCCTGCTAATAGGCACTGTGCAGCTATATTAATAGAAAATATAAACACATATGTTTGTGATATTAACATATGTTGAATATGTGTTGCAGGACTGGAGTTGGAGAAAGAGCCTGTACACATTTGGAAGCAGGACCCGTTACACCCCACAGCACAACAGGTTAATGCAGCCCTCCAAATACAGTGAAAACAAAATAAAGAAAGATGGAAATTTCTATTAGAAAGACTTGTGACATTACGTTGGGCGGTTAATTTCATAAGCATTTGCTTCCTGGAATGTCTTTTATTTGTCATCTTAATTGCATTCTGTACATTTGATTTGATTACATGCAGTCTGATATTTTATCAGTTGGGATCATCAAGTTTTCTGTGTTAGAGTAAGAATATTTGTGACTTCATATGCAATTCGCAATATTCTGAAAGAGCCACAAAAAACTTCTGAAATATGCAAATGTCAGCTAAGTGTGTACACTCATGTTTTCCATTCGCATGCATGTCACTGCATACATAAAGCCCTGAGGTGCTTTTATGGTGGTGACTGTGCTCACACTCATTTAAATATGTTTAGGTGATATGAAGGTACTCAGTACTTCTAAGTACTTTCATATCACCTACTTGGTTCGTAGTTCTGCGTACTCTTATGAAAGGGCAAACACAACTCTGAAGACTTGACACCCTTTGGCTTGAGAAGCTGAACATCTCACCATGCTTGGAAATCAGTAGATTTTGATTATGTGATTAGATGTGTTGTTTATGTTATGTTCACTCTATAATGACTGTAACTGAAATGCAATATAAGTGATGATAATGTGCAGACCCTTATAGGGTTGGGTGTGAAATACTGTAGTTAGGGGAAATGATCTAAGTGATCCCAGTGACCGAGCTCCTCCATCAGAGGGCTCTGCAGCACAGGCCCCTTCTCTCTCGACAGCTTCTTAAACAACGCCTTAAGTTACAGTCTCTCATAGAAAGGATGCTGACTTTGGGTCAATGGCCACCTGTCAGTAAACACAAATGAGGCTTTCCATAACTGCAGCAAATGAAGGAAATGGGCTTAGATTCTTGTCAACAGCAGCTTATTTTGATTCCCAAAAATGTTGTAAAAAGTAAGGTTGGCTTAATAAACATGCCACGTAACACACAGGCAATTTCACCGCCTGGGTTACAGGTTTTAAACATACTATAATTGCTGTAACAATGAGAAACCATTTCTGAAGCGTCACTTTGTTGAATTGCTTTTATTCTCAGCTGTATTTCAGAACAAGTGTCACAAGATTGATTGTGTGCTGGGATCAGTAAGACGGAAAAAAAAAAGTTTTAGATTGTAATGAAGGAAATAGTTTGGAACACCTGGACAATATTTGCAGATCAACAATCTAATTTTATTTTGACTCATGCCTTATCAACACTGTGCACACCAGTTTTCTCCTATGGTCAGTTGCTTCTGACACAGTGGAGGTCGGATGTAGAGCCGTGGTACACGTTAACTGATTTTGAACCTGCTCGGAGTTTAGTGAAATCACTTTGTAGATACTGCCTCTGGTCTGCTGAATTGAATGGACTGTATATTTTGGTGAGATAGGTTTTTGAGAATTGCTGTAACATAATGAAGGACGTTTCCTTGAAGCAGGACGAGCATGTTGTGCTTTAGGGCTCCTGCAAGCCAGTAGATGTGAACTACTCTGTTCTAAAATGTATAGGTCCATTCAACTTAAAGCTGTACTAGGCTGGAAATTGTGTGGGTGAACATGAACTAATGTTAGGCATCAGAAATAACACAAAGTTAGTTACATTTTGTGGCAGGATATTTTGTTGCCTTGTGTTTTATACAGGACAGATGATTTATTTTATTTTCCAGGCTTGCTTCATTCGTGAGTGGTGACTTTGACTATCC
Organism: Macquaria ambigua; assembly: GCA_008360985.2. Lineage (NCBI taxonomy): Eukaryota > Metazoa > Chordata > Actinopteri > Centrarchiformes > Percichthyidae > Macquaria > Macquaria ambigua. The sequence continues at coordinate 273,378 of VMKM01000576.1, read as the reverse complement.
ACAGTTACTCATTACATTGTAGTTGTAATTGCCATAATTGCCATAATTTCCATAATGCTTTGACTTAACATCGGTGGTCCATTCCAAGAATCCTGATTCATGTAGTAGAAAGTTTTCTTCCTAGAGTTTCATTATTTGAAATGACCTGAAATCTGTCTTTAACAGTTAAAATACAGTGGGTGTGCCAACGTCTTCGACCCCACTGTTTCAAGCTGCTCTGTACCTGAGGTTTCCCAACATAGGTTGAATTGTAGAGGAATTAATGTCTCTACAGTGATATAATACACAAGACCTATAGAGTTTCCCTTTTGATGTAAAGGTTCAGACATACAAAATACTTTTGGCTTAATAATGGCATACATTAGCTTCAAAGAAGATTCATATACAGAATATTAATTGTCGTATTCGGTGGGTTTTTCTCGAATTTTCAAGCACACAGAGAATAACAGGAGGAACATTGTGGTTCAATAATTCTCATTATTAGCTTCATAGTTACAGAAACATCCTAACACTATACAGGTGTCATCAGAACTGTATCATCCACCAAAAGGTAAAATATCATGTTATTGTACACTCTTTTATATGTTTAGTTATAAAATTACAATTTACAAAATGCTTGACAACATGTGTTTGTTATATTGGAACCGATGAAGAGTCTGTAAGGTATTGGGAACAACATTTCAATGCAAAGTCATCAGGTAACTTTTCCTTTGAGGAACACAAATTAAAAAATATGATTTCAAACATTTTCCAGTCCTTCAGTTCATATTATCAGCTCAAATTTATAATTTCACACCCTAAGCAGCATCAATTTTGTTAACTTATTTTTTATTTATGTTATTATTATGTTTTGGTCATCATGTTTAAAAGTAACGATACAAATACAGAATAGGAGTGCTGATGACAGATTCATTGTCGGCCTTTTGCCTCCCTTTTGGTTTATCTTGCCGGGGAAATATTGTTTCTGAGATTTAAAAAAAATGTTTTATTATGTCATTGTATTTTCAAAGTTGCTGTTATTCGTTGTCGGTTTTGTTGTCTGACACTGCAAAGCTTGGACAACCACTGTTCTGTTTTGTCAGAAAGCTTTGTCTGCCTATTTGTGTAAAAAAATCAAATTTTCTGAACTACAAGTCTGTGTACCTGGAGAGAAAGTGTTGATGAAAATGAAATGATGTTTATAAATTGGATTCACCTTTTTCTTGATTTTATGTGTTTGAATTTGTATTTTATTCTGAACTGCTGAACAAATTTGTGAAAGGTTTAAATAATCATAGACTTTATTGATGATAGAGAATAAAAATGTTTTTATTACCACTATCAAGACATGGTTTCATGTGGGGATTATTGTTTGGTGTAACCATTAAAACAGGAGTAAATTACACGCATGGTCATACCAGTGAAATACCCTCCCCAAAACACACTGAACACTATACACTGTGAATGGGAGTAATAGTATCATAAAACAATTATCACGAGCGTTTAAGAGAGCGTATTTTACACACACACACACACACATCTTGACTATTCAGTTTGAACAGTATTTCAGGAGAGGGGAACACAAAATCACTATTAAAAAATGAAATATTGATAGAAATGTAGAAGTAGTTTGAAAAGAAAAGGAAAATAAATACAGTATATACATACACATACATACATATATGCACATACTGTATACAGATAAATATATACATACACATGTCTAATAATGGTAACTATAACAGCCACAATAATTATTATTATCCACGCCATCACCATCATCACACCAATTGATACTCAAAAAGATACTCATATACAAGACCTGTAAGTGTGGTGGAAATTGTGTATTTCCTTTGGAGAAGTGAGCAAATAAAATGAAGATTCAACAAGCCGTTGTCTTTTGTATATTTAATTAAGAAAATAATGAAACAATCAGATGAAATGGTAAAAGAGAATAAAAAAGGTAAATGAAAGGAGGGTCAATCCAATTCAGCTGAAGGACAGAAATCATACACCAAAATGCATATGAAGCGTCTGACCAAGAAGGAAAGACGCTGTCACATACTTATAACCTTACAATACACAGACAGACATATCAGAGTACAGAATCACCTCTAACAAAGATAGTCTGTCTCCAGCTAAGTTTCCCTGCCCAAGGCTGGAAACCCAGGGCAGACTGTTCCCCAGACTGCAGCTGTCTTTCCCCCTGATTACAAACAATCTGTCCTCCCGCTGAAACCAACCAGATACCAATGTACCTAAAACAGAGATGACCTAAAACAGAAATTATCTGAGTGTACAGAGTGTTAAGACTGACTAACAGAAAAAACAAGTTATCACACTAGACATATATATATGGGACATAAAGAGAGAAATTTAATTACACTAAACATATCTAGTAAGAAAGGAAAAGAGAAATTTTGCCCTTACAGTAAGTACTTGCTTTATATAAATAGCAAACACTTAACCATTATTTAAATGTCAACTTTGTAAAGCGCAATTGGTGATCTATAGTGTTAACCAGTTTCATGTAACACATTAACTACAGTAAACAACATATTGACATCCTACTGTAAATCATTTTTAATGTCAGAAAAACATTACATTACACAAACATTACATAGCCTAAGATGTACATCTAACATTGCAAGATTTGAAATAAAAGGAACAAATGTCTTGTTTGTGACCACCAGCAGTTTGTTGTCTTATTAATGACATTACTTCAGTCTGAATGCCAAATAAATGATGCTAAGAGTTCAGTTGAGCTCTGTAAATAAGAGCCAAACAAATGTATATTTTGAAGTAGTTTTGTGTAGAGTACACATGTAGTAAATATGGAAGCTGACATGCTGGTCTGGTATGTGAAGTCAAGGCTAAATACAGATATTCTAAAAAATGAAAATCCCCACAAATCTTATTTTGACACACAAATTTTAACGTTATTATTAAAACAAAGGTGCTCTGACCTGGCTCCTCCACTTCAAAGAAATTCATACTGGTATGTGGTGTTTGTCTTGCATCACTGTCCCAGTCTTCTCCTTGTCCCACCCTCAGTTCATTCGATTGCCATATTAGGTACTGTACATAATGAAAGGGCTACTGGGAGTGTGCTGACGGCCTCCTGTAGCTTTGTAACACTCGGCATCAGACAGTCAGCCACCTGAAGTGATCTAGATCAGAGAGACCTTTTGGTGCTCGCGTTTCTTCCTCCAACTACAATACATTCAGATTTTTATTTGGAACAAGTTATTTCCTCCTACATGCAATTGTCTGATATTTGTCTGTGATTGCCTGAACAGGTGACTGAAAAATAAGTCATTCGGGGTTTAAAAGTAAACTGCAGCTCCTTCTCCATGTTTTGAACCCATTTATGAGCCCGAACTTGATGTGGACAGTATGTTGTCATTTCACACAGCGTCTGCTCTTCTTCCATTAATCAGGTGCTGCATCAGGGGCCATTAAGAAGAGGACTGTTGGGAGTCAGTGGGGGGGGAACATGTGGAGGCTCTCTGATCACCCGCTGGGTCATCACTGCTTCTCACTGTGCAAACATCCAGCATCCCAAATGACGCAGTTTTGATGTGATTCAAATTGATTCACTTTCTAAACTGGTGCTAAATTGTAGATATAAACATAGATTGGATAAAATGCAGTTGCTATAGTTTAAAAAAAAGATCTTGTTCTTGATTTGCACAATTAACTACAAGTTATAGTGATATGACAACTGCCCAAATAGGCGTAGGTACCATTAAGAATATTTCATCAGGTATTAAAAGGAAAATAATAGAAAATCAAAACAAACAGTCAAATAATAAAAATGAAACAGATTGACTGGATTTTTTTTTGTTTGCAGTATTTTTCTCCTGACAATGCTGGTATTGATTTGAGGAAGCAGTGCAGATGGTTCCCTGGCCTGGAATGTATCTCTACCGCTGCTGTTAGTTGTGAATTTTGGATGTCTCTGCAGATTGTCCAGGTTTCACAACGCAGACCGATGCCCTCTGGTACTCACATGAAACTGGTGCTGTACGAGGTATAACAAGATACTGTTGTCTTTTCAGACTCAACTTTTTTATTCAGATGAGCATAAATACATAGAAAGGTTTCATATGATCGATGATATGCACCAATTATCATTACAGCTGTTCTTCTTCACAAGACTGTTCTGGAGGCAGCTTATAAAAATTTCCTTCAGCCAGTTCTTTGCGCAAAAGCACCTCGACTTGTGTCTGACTCTCGCACGCGCACACACATACACACACACACTCACTCAAACAAACATAGACATTCGCAGATGCAGATGTGGATATTGTCACTCATTTAGGTCCAGTTGTGAGTTCTCTGGTCTGGTTTCTTGTGTCACATCTCTCATTCAGGTGAAAAAAAGAATCGGGTGTATCAAACACTCCTTTACAAACAACTTTACAGTTAGGTGTATCACGCACATTGTTCAGACATGGACTGGATCGGGGGCCATTGCACACTTGTTCAGGTGAGGGTTCGCTCTTTATGATGTCACTCTCAGAGCAGAATCAGATAATCTTGACCACAGGAAAGTACTTGTGAGCTGAGAAGTCAAATTCTGGGAGCACCTGGGGATGCAGGAAAAAAAAGTTCTCACAATATGGAACAGCTGTTAGAAAATACATTAATACATCACAATGCATGTCGGTTAAACACCACTGTATAAACATTACCAACTTTATTATATTATTATTTATTATATTAAAATATATTTAAACCTCTAATTTCAGAATTGGAATGTTTTGTTCTTCGTGTGGCAGCTAAACACAACTTTTACACCTACATAAAAGATGCTAATTTGTATTTGTTGTATCCACACAACCAAATGATAATCCAGGGAATGTTATATTGTGTTACCTTGGTCTCCTTCTTGTGTCCTCCAGCCAGGAGCTTCATGACTACTATGTTGGGTTTGGCCACCTTCAGTATACGGTTCACCTGTTATCAATCATTAATTGATAGTTGAGAACATCGGAAAAAGTAAAAACTAGAGTACAAACAAACCATTTAACTTAAATATTGTAAAACTGAGGCTGTTTTGAATGATGTTTGAATACTAACTGATTTACCAACAAGTTGCACAGGCGTAGATGAGAAAATCTTTTCAGGAATGGATTTTGACAACAACTAAATTTGTACTCAAAATTTGAATGTGGGGACTCGTAGTTCCTCAGAAAATGAAAATCGAACACCATAAAACACAAAATAGGTTTCCTTTGAGAGCAAGCATTTATTTTACATTCGTTAAATTTCCTAACCTCGGGGTCTGGGCTGGGCACATTTTCTAGGATGAGCTTGGCCTGCTGGAAGTGTTTGCTGGCGGCCAGATAGAGGTCAGCGGAGCCTGGCGGAGGATTGTACTTCTTCAGATCAGACATCTCCTGGAGAGGGCAACAAGGGCAAAGTCAGAGAGCAGGACAAATTGGAGTGCAAGTCAGACAAAGGGCAAAAAAGGAAATGATTCAAAAAGGAAAGATAAAAGGTGGTGACAGGAATATGATGAGGAAAAAGGGGGGAAATTAAAGGAAGTGAAGAGCGGAGGAGGATGGACAAGAATAATGGGTTCAAAGGAAGGAGAACAAGAGGGGAACAGAAAATGTGGAGAGCCTGCTCCAGTACCTTGAACTGGATGTAGTGCACAGGTGGCGGGGTGACCACACTGTTGAAGGGGGCGAAGCGATGCTCATAGCGAACCTGCTCGCTGTCCAACTCAAACTGAGGCTTACGCACCTTCCCATCCATATCCAAAGCCACCATAGTCTGAGGAGAGAGACAGGATGGATATTAATGCAGTGTGCGTCAAACAGGAGAGAAGAAGGGTCATCAGTGCATCTGAACCGATGTCCTACCTTGTACATGCCAGCACACATGTTCTGGTATGCTTGACTCATGGTAATCTCCTTGCTGAGAGGGCGAACTAAAGAGGAAATCCAAACATAATAATTTTATTAAGACAAGCACCTACAGGAAGATCACACCACATTTAATGACATTTTTGTGCAGATTTTGGATAATATAGTGTGGTCAGCCATAGACGCTACATTAGACTGTACCTTTTTTCTTCTTCTTGGTCTTTTTGCTGCTGCGTCCTTTCAGCTGCTCCTCCAGAATCCGTTCCTCTGCCATCTGAGAGGAGTCGGCTCTGCTCAGAGTGGACATCAGCCACGCGTACAGGAACTCTGACAGGTACCTGCAGTCAAAAACAAACATATTCATTCACAGATTAACAAAAGAGATCTGATTTTGTGTGCCTTAACTGTGAGTTCTATCAGCAACAAACAAACAAACGTGTGTGCTCTCACCAGTAGATGTAGTAGTACTCATGCATGCTGTACAGCTCCAGTTCAAAGCCACTCAGCAGGTACTGGATCATGATCCTCAGGTTATGGTAGAGGATCCAGGTGCCGAGACAGGCTAGATGCTGTCGCTGAGGCTCAAGTTTCATCAGCAAGCTATGCAGAGCAGCATCCACCTTCTCTGCCTGCAGAGCACAACAGAAGAGTTTAAGTTGGTTTATAAATTATAAAATCACAACTGCCCTCAGAGCAGGGGAAAGAACACCACAACAAAGAGATAAGGTGCAATAAATATTTAAACCAGAATTTTCCTAGCCTAACTTGTGTGGCGTAAAATGACATGAATGAAAACAGTGGTACTGTGCTTATACACTGTAAAGAAAAAGGAGGAATACAAAAGAGGCAACAGCTGAAGTTAACCTCATCCTGCAGTGTGGCAAACTCTTCAAGAATGTGACCCAGCTTGTCTCTCTGTCGAGCTCGATTGTGTCCATGGATCTGGATCAGACTGCAGAATGGCTGCAGGGAGAATTGACAAGAGACATACGATCACACACACACACACACACACACACACACACACACACACACACACACACACACACACACACACACACACACACACACACACACACACACACACACACACACACACACACACACACACACACACACGCGCCTGCTCATGTCAAGGGTTGATGATTAACTCATACTTTCAGTGCTACACCCAACATCAAAAATATCAAAAATTCCTATAATAGCAGAACTTAAACTTATCTTTACGTGACCACGGCTCTCATCAAACTCTTGAGGCAACAATTTTACATCTCTCCGAAACGATTCACTTTTAATTCAACTACTGAAACAAACTTCTGCTGAAGTGAAAGCAGCCCATAAAGTTCACTACGCTACTGAGGTATGAGAATGCAGAGAGGTACAGACTATAATTTTGAACAGTAAAGGTAACGTACCCTGGAGCAGTGCGTAACAAAGGAGTCAATGTAGTCCTTGGCCTGGTGATTGTTGAACAGACAACACCTGAAGGAAGACAAGTACACACACGCACACGCACGCGCACGCGCACACACACACACACACACACACACACACACACACACACACACACACACACACACGACTTGAATGACATTAAATGATGCACATGTTAAGGGTTAAATAGTAGTAGTAGTAGTAGTATTTTTATTCAGTCATCACACATAATACAGTAAGTATAAACAATATAAACAGTATAAACAAAAACAACAGTCTATGTATTAATAAATGACTGAACAGGCTCAGGCAGAAGCAAAATACTTATATATGCCTAACCTACATTCTTATCTATTTAAGCTACCCTCCAAAAAGGAAAACAAAAGGAAAAGAATCATTCACACTTGTAACCCTCAAAAATAGCTTTGTAAACCATTCTTTTAAAAACCAAAAGCGAATTACACATTTTAAAATTTATATTAGCATTGTTCCATAATTTAACTCCAACAATCATTTAACCAATGACAGACTTACTTGTAGGAGAGGACAGGTGGGCTGACAAAGTACCTCAGAGCATCTTTAATCATGTCCTGCATCAGGTAGGTCCCAAACACTTTCCTATTATCGATCAGGAACGTTGTCTGGATTTAGGAAAACAATCTGTTTAGCTCTCATACGCTGGGTTTTAAACTGGTGCGTTTTTAATGATACGATTATGTGATAGCATCCAAAAGTTTTATTAATTGCTAAATTTATATAAACTACAAAAACTGCACGTAAATTTCAAGGAATCTCAGACAAAAAGATGTGACGCTTCAGAGTCAAAATGGCAATTGTGAACTCACCTGAAGAAGAGATCTGGAGAGCACACAGGGAGACTGCTCACTGAACTCACAGAAGAAGTCCTGGTAAAACATAATATTCATATCATTTGAATTCATATGCCTTTATCATTTATAATAATCACTTCAAACTAAGCAATCCAACAAAAACAGAAAAAGTTTATATTACAAATACAGATAACAAATCCTCAACTATGTACATAATGAAATAGCACTTTAAGGTTAGTGGTTTAGAATGTAAAGTAAAGATCTGGACACGCGTTTACCAGTATGCCATGCAGGTTGGTGGTGTTGATCACGTCACAGACAGTCTTGATGCGTTCTATAAGTTTGCCGAAGTAGGCCACCATGTCCTCCCTCTTAATGATCTTGGCGTAGCGAGGAAAGGTAGGTGGCAGCAGTCTCTGGTTTACCAGGGGCTCAAAGCCCATCATGATGGGGTGGTCTGCAGCATACACAGAAAGAAAAAACCCCACAAAGATTAACACAGGTCACATTTCATAATTATAAAGTAATCTTCCCTAAGAAGCTGCCTCGGCTAATTGTAGTGGAGCAAGATAAAAATTAACTGAAGTTTTTAACAGACTCTTTTATCTCTGTGTGTTGTTGAGGTAGAGGTGGTAAATTTAGTGTGCAGTGTATTGTAACTGTGTAGGTTGCCATGACGACTAGTTATCTGGATGGCTGGAGAGCAATAATGCGTATAATGGATGCACAATTTCATGTATGTGTGACGCTTTCTTTCATTTAGTTGTCCTGACTAATTTCCAAACTGAATCCTCATGCACACATGTATGTGTGTGTGAGCGTGTGTTGTCCTTTAGAGCTGTTGGTTTGTAAATTCAAGCCAAACTATGTGCTTGACTCTATGGCTGAAAGGTGTGTGTACGAGAGTGTGTATGTTACCTCCTTTAGTGGTGTCATTCTGTGACTGGATGCCGTGCTGAATACTGGAATGAATGGCTGATAAGATGTCAGCTGCCTGAGCCACAAGCTTCTGCGCCTCGCCCACCGAGCTGGTCTGATAAAAAGATACACCCATAAACATAAACACACACAACAACAAAGAAGAAAATGACAAATTTAACATACAAGTGCCTCCAAGTAGACTTAATGAGCAGAAGCTGTGGTAGTCATTAACTCTGTCATTGCCTGATTGTGTGTGTTTGTACGTGTATTACCTCTTTCTTGGTAAAGGTGATCAGTGCAGTCAGTAGAAGGCGTGTGAACTTGATTCTATTGAAAAGTGCCAAACACTGCTGATGCTGGAAAAATAAAGTATGACAACATTAAACAGGCTCACGTGTACATGTAAAGCTATTAATACATGTATTTCCTAATTGGTCTTTGAAGCTCCACAAGGCACAATAAATCACAAAGGCTGGATTTTAGTTTTGTTTTGAACACCCGGACAAAGTCCATTTTTAGGTCTGATTTTTTTCTTCCTTCCTTCATTATTATTATTATTATTATTGTAATGAAACAGCTGGGAATTCCAGAGCAGAGTCTCCAAAGGTCATATGAGTCCCACACAATGATAGACTGTAGATGGAAAACAAATTATAACAGGCAGAGACTGAGAAGGCGGGATCAAGGTTTAGTTTGTGGCTGAAATGTTGGGATAATGGGCTTAACTAATAATGAGTTGATGCAATCTGATATGCTACTTGTGGTCCTATGTATTATGTGTTTAGCTTTCAGATGGTCTGAATGTTATTCCAAAAACATTCCTTTAACAAAAAAACAAATCTGCAGCAAGAACTCCACAGAGGAATGAACTGACTTACCTCCAGCTCAACCTCCGGGTTTCGCTGCTCACCCTGTCGACTGCGCGTGCTCTGAGGTAGTAAGAGAGAAACCAATAAACAATGTAATACTCAGCAATTGCATCAGCACTATTTCATTGATATTTCAAAGATTGTGGCTTACACTGGCTAAGAACACATACCTTAACTTTCCTCTGCAACTCATCCTCCACATCTTTCAGCATACCTGGTGAGAAGAACAGATAGATAGATAGATAGATAGATAGAGAGAGAGAGAGATGACGTCAGCTACCTCTGTTCCTCTGAACCAACAGTAGTAATCTATAATGGCCTCAGTTGTCCAGTATACATGAAGCTGTTGACAGTTCAATACTTGTACCTGTCACCCGCAGGTCTGTGACATTATTGGCCATCTTGAAGCCATAGGTCATTGCCTGGAAATCCTCCTACAGAAAAATATGAGGTAAATCATCATTCAGACGTAAAAACATGACACTGAGTTATCAATTACCTGATCCACAGGGAATGTAAAAGCCTAGGCAATCACTCAAATACTGCCACACACATTTGCACATAATGTCTTCCATCAATTGAAATGGTGTAGTGATATGTATCTTCCAGCAATCTTAATGTCCCCTTTTCAGATTTAAACAGTGCAGTATCACAGATGCACACCCACAGATAGATAGTAGAAAGCTGCTTACCTCCTCGAACACAGCAGCCTTGTTGACTTTCTCTCGTGCGATGTCACACACCTTCAGGATGCCCAGGGCAAAGGCTTTGAGGGCTGGTTCCTCAATCAGGTCAGGGTTATGGACGTACAGACAGGTGAACACAGTCTGCGCCAGGGAGTGGCCCTCCAGCCATGTGATCTAGGAACACACACAAACATGCGCATGTGAGTACTGGGTTTCCCGCAGTGGTGCTGATCTAACATTCAATGGGCTTCAATGACTATAATGTCAAAACACCTTCATGACTTTTTAAAATTCAGCCCCCCGTTGTTTGTCAGTTCAGAAATAGAGAAAATAGTTTGATATGCACTACAAATTGGCTTGCCATAGTGATAATTCAAATCATTACATAAAACATCTATAAAATATGAGTAAAAAAATGTAAAATGCCATTTTTGTATTTTCCTGTAAAGTGACAAACAGGCCAGTCAAATGCAAACCTCTACATTCATATGATACACAAAACTCAAACAGTGTGAGAAAGTGAAACTCACCAAACAGCAGAAACATGTGTCTATGATCCCGATCAGCTCAGGAAGACTAAGGTCTTTCACCTTGATGGCACCTTCCTAGAACGAACACAAGAGAGGAATATGATTGACTTATGACTATGGTTAATTATATTGTTTATATTAAACTAGACCAGGCAATCAGGCGTTGCTTTCTGTCTTAATTCCTGACAATTCACTGTTTTCATTGTATGGCAGTGAGAGGACAGTGGTACTGTACCTTTATAGCTTGTTCAAAGTTGAGCACTTTCCTGTTGACCTGGTTTCCAATCATTCCTGCGTCCATCTTAGGATCCATCATCTCTATGGCTGACATGGCCTCAAACAGGCCAAACCTGCCACCACAGCAGAACGTTTAGTTTCTGTTTTGTATGTGTGTTTACAAAGGTTCAACAAATCTTGGGTTTTAAAGACTTAATACCAATGATGATATTTGTATACTGATCCAATAGCTGATACAGATATCAGTAAAATGAAATTCTAACATGCTTATGCCAAATAATTACAAGGATTTCGTATTTCATTGCAATTACTCTGTCTTGTCAATGCTATGATGTCTCTGAAGCAGTATTTAGACTTTTGGACATTTGGTCTCTATTGAAATCAGCACTAATCAATTATTTGGGAGCGTAAGCAGGCTGACTCACGTACAACAACTAGCGGTAAGTGGAATATGTTTGTTTTTTTGTCATTTGGGCGAACTGACCCTTTAAAGTGTGAGTCTGCAAAAAGCATTTTGACCTACTCACAGTTTGTCATGAAGCAATTCTCCGAGGTTCAACTCTGCATAAATAAAGGATGGGGAAACACGTCAGTCACTTTCGTAGCTGCACACATCAACTCACACACACAATCAGTAGCAGAGCCTGTACCTTTACATGCGCCCTTAAATTCATGTGTAATATCAACCCAGTTGGCATTGTTCTTCATCTTTTCTGGGATGCCCAGCCCCCAGCCAGCATCATCATCCTCAACTGCTGACTTCATCACCATGGTGACTACTAAAGAGAAACACAGAGAGAAACAGGACAAAGTGTTCAAAATATTACAAAATATCAGCTATTACAAACATTTTTTAACTAGCAGAAAATGTCAGAATATTTTGTGACAGTATGGGACTCATGGGCCCGACTGCAAAACAGATCATGTCGACATAACATTCATTTAGGATCATTCACTGTTCACACACTTTTCTTTTATCAGACATTTTGCCTTACCATAGAAGGAACTGCACTGCAAGGAACTAATGACATTAATGATGGCTCTGATAGTAAGCCATGCCAGTAAGGCAGCATGAACAATAGCACAACTCCAAAACTGGCATACCTAAATGGAATACACATTTACATTCACACAATCATTTACTACATTCCTTCACCTTCTCCACTGGACTTCCCAAAGATTAGTTGGCAAACACTCGCTGGCTGATCAAGCTTTAAACATGCAATGCAATCGGCACAGTCAGGTCACAGATATAGGCTATATCTCTGTCCACTGAGAAGCCGTGGATGCTGTAATAGTCCAGTGTGGTCCAGTGTACTAACATTTTCAAGGTTCAGTCATAAATATAGCTCCTTGCTTCCCAGCATTAAACTCATATATTACCCTTTTTCCATGGCAACACCATGCAAAAACATTACATATTAAATCCAACAGGCAATACTTTGACATATTTTACACTGACAAATTCTTAGAAACTTTTACACATTACTGTTCATGCTTGACCTCTAGTCCTGGAAACAGCAGAGTAGAGTAGAGGATTAACATCGGGCTCTGTGAACTGACTTGAGAAGCTTATGTTAGAGCCTAAAAAGGTGTAAATTGTACGCCTGAGTGTACTGGAAAGTCTCAGCCTTTTAAACCAAGAACATGTCAGTACTGTAAAGGCTAAGCGGGAGAGAAAAACACCCATTTCTGTATATAAATCATCTTTAACTGATTTATGGAAGTATATTTACATAATAATGTTTATAGCACAGATATTCCAACATACATCTTAATTGAAATTAAGGCTACTAACTGAGCTACGAGGTAACAAATGCAGCCAGTGATATGTGTCTGTAATGTAAACACAATGAAATCGATTTTACCTGATCACATGCAGGTACAATAATAACAGCTTTAGGAAGATATTGATGCATTTTCTTCAGTCTGGCATTGGGTGACATCTCATTGAGAGAAAAAGAACTTAGCTAACAGTTACATGTCAAACAAATACACGAGAGTAACAGCCTGTCAGCTTATTTGAGTTAACCTAAATGTGTACTGTTTACAAAAACGTATAAAACCACTAAGAGGAGGATGCAGTTCAGGATACTCATGTAACGTATTAAAAGGCGTGAGATGCATAGGGCATGTTAGCTAGCTATCACCAACGTCAAAGTAGCTTGTAATACCGTGTGCTAACAAGCTAATGTTGCCCACAGTGGATGTTTCCTGTGAACAAAGCCTGAATACCGTCAGTTTAACAGGTTATTCAATTTATCAGGTATACAAAACACGAATACTGTTATGAGAAAGCGATATTTTCGTTGTAAATTAGCACGTACCTTAGTATTTTGTTTTAACCATGTAGCTAATAAAGATCTCTTCAAAGACTGAAATGATTGGCGCATAAATTTAACGTCACAGGCCACTGTCCACCTGGGAAATATAGTCCTTATATGTCATGATGGAGATCAAGCCTTCAATGAACAATTTAGGGCTTGAAACCTGGCCAGGTATAAATCTATATTAATGTTATATTTTGGTGAAGGTTATGATGCACTTGGCTCATTCGGGAGCTTTCCATCCTCGTCCTAACTGCGCCTAAAGCCACACAGAGAAACAAACTCTCGCGTTGTTCACAGACAGCCCCTCTGACAGTTGGGGGTGGTCTCATCACAACATCATCAGGGCGTTTCAGGCAACGCTCATACACACAGCACCAGTCCCCCTTATCTTGGAATTGGTCCTCTCTGAACGGGACAACAGTTCCTTTCCATACAGGTTCGTCAAATCCTCGTTCTTGTTAGTATTATACAGGCCTATTGCTTTAGCTAACATCGCTGGTGTGCTCTTTATTTAGCATTATTGTTAGCATATTCCTCCGTTAGCTAGCCTGCTGTCGCAGACAGGCGGCCGTTAATGAGTGACTAGTCCAGCAGGTGCAGCGGCCACCAGCCTCAGTTAGGTTATTTATCTAATCTTGTAAAACAGACTTGCCTTGCCGTTTACCTTTTCAACAATAGCCTAATGACAGTGACTAACCCAAATTCCTCCTCAGGCTGTTATGACAGTTGCTTATCATGTTTTCTAAAGATTATGGTTTATGGAAAGAGGCAGCCCTACGGGGTTATTGTAGCCAGGCCACCATCTGTCCCATGTAAGCTGGCCTCCACAACATGTCAGTTTTACAATTGCTTTGAAGAAAGCTTCAGATAGATTATCCTTAATATAATGAGTCCTCTAGCTACATGTATGCTCCTCCTCAAGCCCATACGTACCAAGGCGGGACCTTAGATCCTCAGGTATTTGGAAGTTACCTGTCTAGTTAGAAAGGGTGGTGGGCTTTTGCAATCTGACTCTGCAAGCTTTGGAAAAGCCTGACTAAGGAGTTAAGGTTAGCAATCTTATTTAAAAGCTTATTTTTATTGTTGTGTGTTCCTGTTTCTGGCTTTTAACTGCATTGTGTGTTTTATTGGTAAAAAAATGTCATTGTCATTTGAGTACATTATAACCTTGTTATATAAGTCCCATGTAAAAAACAAAACAACTTTATCTTTATCTGGCACAAGTGATGTTGACTGATGGCTTTAAATTTTACAGCAGCATTGTTTGTGACTCATCTTATCTTAACCCATAAATGCTCCTGTATTCATTGTCTGACCTAATCTAAAACTCCTGGGAGACCTGTGAAAAAACAACACACTGAACTGTTAATACTGTAGTCACTTGCTAGACTTTTTTTGCTGAATGGTGCTGTTTTTTTTCTTTTTTGAAATAAGTTTTGGCCCATTGTTGTTTGATGTAATGCATCTGAACGCTAGTATTGCTTGTGTTCAAATTACCTTGTCTACAGGTCTTTTGTCTCTAGACATTTGAGATCTGCAGCATGTAGGACGGCCCCTTTGTTTTGTGTAAAAACAGCCAGGAGGTTCTGTGTATCTGATAGTAGTTCTGTCCTGGTACAGTCAATATGATCCATCTATCTGCAGCTGCAGGTTGTCCCAGCACTCACTGCTAGGCAGGTTCGCCCTGCTGGACACTCACTAGTTTGTTACAGGGCTAACACGTATGGACAGATCAACACATTCACAGCAATGGGCAGTTTAGATTTAGCGTCATGCGCCGTCATCTGGTTTTGGCATAGTTGCAGGGCTAACTAGAGCCAACGGAGGGAGTTCAGTGGGATCTCTTTTGGCACACGGGGCAAAGGTTGCTCTTTCTAAAACTGTACAAAATGTTTATGCTTGTCTTTTTCTGTCAGTGAGGTCTTTATTTTCTTTGTCTTCCAGACGACATGAAATGTTGAAAATGAACAAACCCAAAATGGCCACAGAGAAAGGGTGAGTTGCTTTGCTATTTGAAGACAAACAAATGCAATTTCATATGCATAAACAAACACACATGCAGGCTGTGATATGTGAGCATGTGCTACCGTGTGAAAGCTGCTCTGTTACAACCATCTGTTCTCTCTCTCTCTCTCTCTCTCTCTCTCTCTCTCTCTCTCTCACTGAGTGCTTACCTTTACCCTCCCTGATGTGATCCAGCTCTTGTACTATTCTACCTTTTAACTGTCTTTGCACCAGTGTCCCTGCTGTTACACTGTGTGTGAAAGAAAGTGTGTTTGTGCAACACAGCAGATAATTAGCTGGCCTTGCTTGAACCTCCCATATGTATTTGTCATGATGACTAAAAATAACAACACTCATCAGGCTTGGAAATAACCTTTCAGTGTCTTTTATCCTCATCGAGTTTGCGTATTTATAATCTGTGTGAATCTATGTGATTTATGCAGTGTGATTATTTAGGCTTTACTTCAGTGTTTTCCTTTGTCCGTACTTGCATCACTATTTCACTTCACTTCATTCTCTCCATTTTTTCCAGTTTTTTTCTTTTTCTGTCTACAACACACACACACACACACACACACACACACACACACACACACACACACACACACACACTCTGTCTCTCTCTGTCTTTATAAGGACATATGAGAAACTCAGCTCCACTGGGTACAATCACAGTTTTGATTCTCTCTCCCATGTTTGCCATTGCTGTACCAACAACTGACCTCTGACCTTGTGTTTCCAGCTGAGCGCCACTGAGCTAAGAGGAGGATGGGTCACTATCCCAGAAATAGTGAACCATTAGGAGACCGCCACACTATTTTCAATATGGCTTGCCAAGGAATTATTTTAGCACTGCACAATATTACAGAAAATGCTATTTTTGTTGGTTATTACTCTGTTTTTGACTGAGACATACTTGACTCACTGTGGGCATATAAGGGCATCTGCCCATATGAGGGGCTGCTTTATGTTTGTTCTCCAGTGTCACCCAGTGCTAGCTACTTTGACACACTTCTGTGATAAAACCGATCCATCCTCCTCATATAATCCTAGACATGGAGCAGGAAATCAAGGCAGATTTTCACATACTGTGTTTTTAAATACATCATCATGACACATTACACTGTTTGTGATGCTTATACCGATCTCTGCCCTTTCCACATGGACTTGAATATGCAACATTGTATTCTTTCTTTCTTTATCCTTTCTCCAAATGCCAATACAGGAATGCATTTATAAATTAAGTTATCCTGTTACATACAGTCTTCCTAAAGGTAAAAATGCGTGTGTGTGTTTCCAGTGTTCCCAGTAACTCCAGGGTGCTGATGCTCCTGGGCCAACTGGAGAGGATGAATGGAGAGGCCATGGTGAGGGATGTCGAAACGGCAAGACAGGTCACTGCGAAGATACTTCATCTCATACAGACACAGGGTGAGAGCACACACACACACACACACACACACACACACACATAAAATAACATGCAATCTATTGCACTCAAATGGAAACAATAGAAAAGACAAAATCTAGCATTTTCCATGTATTTATGTATTTGTTCAGAGAAAGAAGTACAGTATAAGCATTAAATTGCATTGCTGGCAGTGCCTCATACATGCATAATATTCAAGTATTGTAATATGTTTATTATAAAAAGTGTTTCTTGTAACTGCAGTTTATGAAACAAATAGTTGGGTTCAAGTGTAAAGAAATGAACCATTGTTGTGTTTATTACATATTACGTATAATATAGAATAGAATAGAAGGTTAGACATACAGAAACATCTCCCCTCCACACACACAAACCTGTCCACACATCTTCTGTAAATATGACATAACCCACATCATATATCCCTTCACAATGTCTGGTCAGAGCAGTGATGGTTTCAGGTTGATACTGGTTATCCTACCTGGCAGTAAGGATGAGCACTGATAGGCACAGATAGTCTGCATGTTGATCTAAAAGAGTACTCCACCAATTTATTATTGCACTCCTATAACCTTGTTGGACTCACAATGGACAGTTGAAAAAAATATCAAAATGCAGCAGAACCAGTCCAGAACCAGAACCACTATATCATCCTTTTTATTCCACACATTCTCCTTCCTTGTCAAAAACCTGACGTCTACCCACAATGCAACTTGGCAGACGACAGATCGGTCAGAGATTCATGTGTGTTATGCTAGTAGCTCCTTATGTAGTCTCGAGCTGCTAGCCTCAAGCAGAGATGAGGAGCGGGTTAAATGGGTGTCTGGTAAACTCACTTCTTTCTAACTCCACACGCCCAGATTTTTTGCATTTTCAAACTTGTAGTCTTCAGCTACAACCGACGCTGACTGAAGTGACATCAATTGATGTGCTAATTTGCTAAGCTCCCTCTGGAGCTACAAAGGGCTTTTTACTTTTTTCACACATGCAGTAATACTCCCCACCACCTGTAAACTGAATCTGATGTGTAAAATCGGTGTAAATGTGCATCAGTTTAAAATGTCTTTAATTCATTCATTAAAAACCTGTTCACTGCTGTGTAAATAGAGATGGGTTAGTGCACCGGTAGTCAAAGTGTAGATGGATTGAAACAGTGTCTCCCGATCTGGTTCTCTGATTACTCTTTTGAAAGGGGAGCAGAGAAGAAGACCTAACAGCAGAAGTCGAAGGCATTGTGCCGCATCGTCGTGTAAAACAGACTGAAACATGAGTGTGTCTCTGTTGGAAGGTTTCCCCATCAGAGGTGCTGGGATGAATAGAAATCTCTGATGCAAGCATCACTGCTCTAGTGCTTTAACACTTAGTTAATTAATTGGTTTGTCAAACTGACAACAACTTACAACAGTTTTGATACTTGTTTATGTCACTTATCAAGCAAAAATGCTAAATATTCTCTGCTAAATATTCTAACTTTTCAAATATGAGGATTTGCTGCTTTTCTCAGTTATACATCATTGCAAATTGAATCTTTGTATTTTGGACTGTTGTTTGTAAACAAGCAATTTGAAGACATAATCTTGGGCTCTTAGAAATTGTGATGTGCATTGTACTTCTTTAGGACTTTTTATAGACTGAACGATTAATTAGTAATTGAAAAAAATCATTGAATATTGACAGATTAATCGATAATGAAAATAGTTGATACTTGCAGCCATTACTTAATCAAGATTCAATCTGTGGTTTTTCTTTCTGAGAATGAGTGGATGGCCACTGTTGGAGCCCAACTACAATACTGGAGATTTAAACTGTTTCCTGTTTCCCCATGTGGATGCTAACACACAAACTCCATATTTTTGTTTGTATCTCTGTCTGTATAACTTTGCCCTGTAGCTAGTAGTTTTCAGTCAGGGGTATTTTTATTGTGGGGATTTGTAATCACTTGAGTCAAGCCTTAGTGGAGTCTTTGTGTGAAGGTACAGTGTGGAGTGATGAATTCTGCTGCTACATAGTATTTTGAGCTTGCTGACATTTGAACTTGTTCCCTCTCACTTTTCTTGAATTTTGTCTTTCCTCTTACCATAATTTGTTGCTTCCTCCAACTTCAAAGTAAACTCGTAGTTAATCCATCATGACTGATGGGCACAGTGGAAAGGCTTCTGTCTGTGACCCTGTTGATCTTGATATATCAGCTGTTCCTCTCTCATCTACTGCTTTGCTCTCTGTCACACCCTGCCTGCAGCCTCAACTTGAAATGTGTATGAGTGTGACGTTGGTTACTGGGAAGTAGGGGGTCTATGACCCTTTTTACAGTAACTATACACCAGAGGACAGACTTTGCTGTACTCTTGTCTCATGTTCAGAGTCTTAGGAGCTTAGGAGGCAGTTAAGAGATACCAAGAGGATGAACGAAGATGATAGTGAGAAAGGAAAGTCAGGAGTTGCAAGTGGGGTAGCCATAAACTCATATATCATATCTGATGAAAAAGTGAATAAAAAAATATAGAAAATCGCTCCACAGACTATATGAGTTTTGGTGTGGTTTAGTGGAGAATAAATTCAGTCTTAGAGGCAGCAGTTATCTTTTTTCCCTCTCATTTGCAGTCAGAAATTCAGTGTCTGTTTTAAGTTTTAGAGTATGGCAGCTCTCCTTGTCCTCACAGTGCTGAGTAATAGAAAAGGGGGAGGCAAGAGAAAGAGGAGAGGACGCATGAGGAGAGGTATCCTATACAGTTTTCTATAGGAGCAGTCGTTGGTTTAGTTTCTGGTAGCGTGCAAAGGCGGGGGGGCTCTGATTACTACTGTAGGCTCATAGTGTCCCACCCCTAAGCTCAGCATGTTGGTACTCAGTTGGAGAGCTGGAAGATTGACCAGTTGGGCAGTTTACTTTTAGCCTTAGAGAGATAGAGAAATATCAGTGACAGTTTTATAGTGCCTTTACGCGTCATTTAGACTATCAAACTCGAAGCGTTCAGATTCACAGCAGACCCGCACTGTAAACCTTTAGGACTCCAGAGGCCGTGAATCAGGGATTTTGGAAAATTAGTACGTCTTGTAATCCAAAGCTTTGGTGAATTTGGTGAGACCTTTGTTATGAAATGGAGTACCGCTACACCAGGAGATGCTATCAATCTGTGGCCTCCCCGGACCCACCAGGTAGGGTCCAGGATGATGAAACTGGAAAAATAAAGGGTATTTTAGCTGGTTGAGGTAAGCTACTGTATATTTAACATATCAGACTCTTAAAAGTCCTCCAAGACATAGATTTTCACAATAGCATTATCTATGATGGCAATTCTAGGGAACTTACAAATATTTTTAATATTTCAATTTGCTCGGATCAGATGAGGACGGGGAAGTGAGATTAAAACAACCACTCTGACTTCTACAACCTCCACAGTTCATGTGCAGTACTTTCAGCAGTCGGCCTTAGCTAACTAATAACTACAATGACTAGGAAAGACATAAATGATGGTTAAATTAAAGATAAGTTTAAACATCTACAGGTCATTGTGCAGATCACAATGTGCTGACTATCTGCTTTACTTTTCAGTGCCATCACTAAGGTTAATTCTTACTAGAACACATTTTTACAAGCAAAATAAAATCATTGCAATTGCAAAATGCAGTAAATGGATACAAATTGCATCAAATCATTATTACTTATTATATTATTATATATATATTATATCTTTTTTTTCCAGTGATGCTCCTGTGTGTGACCCCACATGGTTTGTTTTTGAGGATTAGTGTTGAAATGCCATTTTGTTATGCAGAGCTTTAAAAAGTCTGGCATGACAGAAATGATTTAAGAGGTCACTGCTTTCCAAGGCACTGAAGTAAGTGTGTGTGTGTGTGTGTGTGTGTGTGTGTGTGTGTGTGTGTGTGTGTGTGTGTGTGTGTGTGTGTGTTCACAGGCTCAGATATGCACACAGCTGTGCAAGTGTGGAAAGTGAGTTTATGGAAAGTGTGTGTGTGTGTGTGTGTATATGTACACACATTAGTTGTGTCTCCGGTCTTTAATTTAATGAATGGTCTTTCAAATGCTTTTTGGTGAGAGATCATCAATCATGAAAGCTGCATGCTTCACACCTTTCATTTCCGTATTCACCTGCTGTGTGATGCGTTCCTAAACAGTGACAGTGACGTGTAATGCCAGGCACATGAACCCCTCACAGATCATCACCAAGTATTAAAACTCACCATTTAGCGTATTTGTGATAGGAAGTGAGCACGTTTCTGACACAATCTGCTGCTGTACAAGAAATCTGACAGCACTGTTAATATGAAAATGAAGTCTTTGTAAAATTTTATGTATGTATTTATTTAGAGAATCGTGTTTATCTATAATCCTCTGTAAACTTTAATCTTGGTTTCAATAAGTTGTTTTTAAAAGGTTGAATGACTTCAGTATCTGTTACCTACTCTCAGTGCTCTGTTTGTGTTTGGAGAGTTTGCATTTGTTTCAGGACAGGACCACTCACTGAGGCCTCCTCAAAGAGGTCGGGAATCTGTCAGCTCCTAAATTACAGGGCAAGCATAGGGTAGGTTTAAAGAGGTGGAGAAAGAGAGAAAGAAAAGAGAGGCAAAGCAGGAGCTGTGGCAAAGCGACTTAAGCTATTTCATATTTGTTCAGTAGGACAGTTTCTGAGAGGAGAAAGGTAAAGCTCACATGTGCAGAAGCTAATATTTGACACAACGTACAATTGTGCTTTAAAGATGATCTATTTATTGTGAAATGCAGCAGGACAGTGGTCTTCACACGTTCCAAGATGATCCTCTGTGACACTGTGACTTGTCTTTAATGGTCGACCCAAAATATACACGACAACCTGCTGTACCTCACTTTGCTTTGCTTGCGTGAGAAGCCCCTCAGTTGTTTTGCACAAATGCAGCACTGTTTATCTTCACAGTTCTAAAATCTTTACTTTGTTGTGTGTTACAGAGAAGACAGGAAAAGAGGTTATGTCCAAAGGGTCCAGTGGCATGGAGGTCATCCTGGCTACACTGGAGGTCAGCTCACTACACTGACAACACTTTAACACTAACACTTTTTTACTTATGTTTGCACAAATGGAGTGGTTTCCTATGAATTTTACTATGAAATACCTACCAGTCTTTGTGCTAAGCTAAGCTAACAGGCTGCTGGTAGTAGCCTCATATTTAGCGTGCAGACTTGAGAGTGGCATCATTCTTCTCATCTAACTCTCAGCAAGAAAGCGAATAAACTTAATTCCCAAAATGTCAAACTATTTCTTTAAGAAGGTGTATTTCTTTGAGACATCCTTCTTACACCCAATAGACACCCATGATGTGAGCTTTGCCTGAATAAGCTCACTGTTTAAAACATTGCATGCAGAGACATAAGAAATGCGTCCAACAGCTGTGGGAAACTATGCTGCAGATGTCACATTGATGCATTGTTTGATTTGAGATTAAACTGCACACCTAGGACAGAGAACCTCAAGTAAAATAGTGTTTGTCCCTTAGAGAGAAAGAAGAGGTAATTGCACACATTTCTATAATTCACTATATATACCTGTATATTGTTTAACAAGTGCACTGTGTGTGGCTTCGACAGAACACCCAGGATGTCCAGACCACTCTGAACATTTTGTACATTCTCAGTGAGCTTCTGACTGTGGGTGAGTAGAGTTTTCTGTTTTTTTTAATTCAAAATTGATGAGCAGTTCATGTCCTGATTTTAGGAGCTGATAACAACATTTATTTCCTTGCTGGATAATTACTTAGTGGGCGGTTTAAATGTAATTTCTGATTTAAAAAAATAAATCATTTGGGGGCACATGCAAAGGGTTTACTTTTTCATGACTGTGAGAAGTATTCAACATATTCTAAAAGTGTGAACAATTTATTGTGCCACTCTAATAAATGGTAAAGTGGGAGTAAATTGTAAATTTAACTGGGATCCATAATGTAGCAATGTTTTAAGGTTTGTGTTTTCCAGGATTTCAACTGCATATTCATGGCTACCTAAAAGGCAAATTATTCTTCTGGCCACATTGTTGTGATCCTATCATGAATTTTGTTTCATCACATCTAATGCTGTGTTATCGGTTGTTTTCTGTCTTAGGCCGAGGTCGCAGGGTGGGAGTATTTGTGTCTAAAGGAGGAACAGGGATATTATTCCAGATTCTGATCACTGCCAGTAAAGAGTTGCCTCCCAGTGAGGAACTCATGCTGCAGCTTCACTCACTGCTGGCCAAGGTCGGCCCAAAAGGTAGTCTCAATGTCACAGTTTAACACAAACAAACACACAGTATACCACTATACACATTGGGGTAGCAACTGTTTGTTTTCATTGACATTTTATTGAGTTTTCTTTTGACTCCTCATTAAGTCTGGTCTGTGCTGTTAAAGGTGCCCTGTCAAGTTTCCTTGTAAACAAATAAAAGTTATTAAAGTTATTTAAATTCTGTATTTCTCACCAAAACAAATTGTGCATTGTTTACATCCTTGCTAGCGGTCTGTTGCCGTTGCTACATTTCTCGGCACATTACTGCCACCTGTAGATCAGAGTAACAGGGTGAAACCATTGGCAGTATGTGAAGTATGTGAATCACACCACCCATGTGCTTGCATGCATGCATGTGCATCCGTGTGTGTGCGCGCAATAAGAACAAAACTGGGACTTGTGACAACATTGCTCTATCGCGCTACTAGTGGTCAAAAACTCTACAGGGTGCCCTAAAGATGGTATTATTTAGTGTTTTTCAGAAAACACGACAGACAAAAACACTGAAAATCTGATTATTCTCTGCATAATTACTGACTTTACAATCTCTGTGTGTTCAGACAGAAAGTTTGGAGTGAAAGCGCGTTTGAGTGGAGCTCTGAATGTCACAGTCAACTTAATGAAACAGAACCTACAAAATACCAAACTGCTTCTGCCCTGCCTGCAGGTGCTCAGGGTTTACTCTACCAACTGTAAGTCATTTTAAACTTTGAAATACACTTCTCAAAATGTTGCCATTCTCTCTTGGAGTCCAATCAGATTAGTACCAAGAAAAACAATAGAATCTCAAACGGACAAAAATCCTGTAAATATACTGGTACTATTAACTAGTCAGTGGTATTTGATGTCTATTTCTAATTTTGCCTTATATCTTCTCATTCATGTGTCTGTTGTTGTGAAGCGGTGAATGCTATTTCTTTAGGCAAGAACGGAGTGGTGGAACTCATGTTCAAGATCATCTCGCCGTACAGCAAGAAGAACACCAGCCTGCACAAGTAAGCGGCTGATTGTGTTAATGAGCCAGCATGAATTTTGGTGTTATAACAAACTAGTGGCATCCACAGGCTGCATCTCCTTCCTTTACCTCTTTCAGACAGTTTTTTTTTTTACATCTGTCATTGACGTTTGTTCAGCAGACCATGTAACCTGTTTGTCTTGTTTCTAAATCAACAGGGTAGCTCTGGACGCACTGGGAGCACTGCTCAAATCCAGTGAGTAATTTGCTTTGTAGCATTGACTTTTGACTCTTCAGAACTGTAGTAATCCTTTTAATTAGTGCCCATGCAGTATTGCTCTTCTCTCACCTCCATCATCATTAACCCTTTGCCTTCCCTTGACTTCCCTTGACTTATTCTCTGTTCTGCACTGAAGCAAACAGCTTTCCTTTTTACTTCTCCCATGCTTCTCTTCATCCCATCCCATATTCATAAAGTACAAATGATCAGTGCTTTCTCTCCTCCCCTCTTCCACTTCCCTGTGCAGAAACTAATGCTCGCCGGGCAGTGGACGGTGGACATGTGCCCATCTTGCTAGCTGTGTACCTGGACTGGCATCGCAATGACACACGCCATCGCCACATGCTGATTCGCAAAGGGCTGCTGGTCTGCCTCAGGAACATCACCAACATCAAGCTCGGCAGGAAAGCATTCATAGAGGCCGATGGCATGAGGGTCCTCTACAACTCATCCACTGTAAGTGAGAATGTGACATACGCATGGCAAACAATTAAAGCAAGCAACACAAATGTACCGTACACACACACACACTCACCTGCTCTCTACTTTCTGTGTGGTTTTATTTCTAGGAGTGTCTCCCGGTGCGGACTCTGGATCCTCTGATCAACACTTCGAGTCTCATCATGAGGAAGTGTTTTCCTAAGAATCGTCTGCCTCTGCCCACCATAAAATCGGCCTTCCACTACCAGCTGCCACATGTACCTGTCGTAGGGCCTGTGGCACAGCTGTACAGCCAGCCACCTGGGGGTGAGAACACAGGGCACACTCACAAAACACACACTTCACTAGAGTGTGCCCCAGCTTATCACAGCGTATGCGCACCCCTTTCATTGATGATTACGCAGTCCAGACAGACACATACACTTTTTTATCACTCCTAGATTCAATCCCGCATACCACACAGACACACACACAAATAATGTTTATATCAATAAATGGTTAATGGCAACACTCTTGACACTGCTGCACACAATGTGCCTTACAGGAAGAAAAATTCATCAGCTCTGCAACAAGCCCTTAAAGAAGGGTAAGACGTACGTAAGACGCAACTCCATCCTCAGAATACATAGACTCACTCACCGCTGCTTTCTCATTCACCTCACGTCATACTCTAACGTCACTTAACTAACACATGACATGTGTTGGTAATACAGATGCTTAGTGCTTGCTTTCTCACTAGTAGACTTATGTAGTTGCACTGTGCTCAACTAATTTGCTTCCTTGCATCCACAGGCTGTCTAGTGAAGTATTTGAGCCGCTTTGCTCTTCCCTTAATCTGACCGAAAATAAAACATGTTCGATCAAGATCTTATTTTTCATGAAGTATGCTTAGTTGAATCTGCTTGATGATGTACATGATCACACATTTTAGTTAATTTCCTCCTTTTATGTTTTGCAGTATACAAAATCAAACAGGAACTCCATAAACACAGTGACATACACCACAATTTTGACAGCTCTAATTGGCAACAGCAAGCCAGTAATTGCCTCAGCCTCAGTGCAAAGTTGTGTTGACTCATCTATATTCCCAAAAACATGTCAGTGATGTCAGTAACCCAACCATGGAGAACAGTGTAACATAACAAGCTACTAGACTTGTCAGTGAGATCACCAGCTCGATGTATTCGAAGAAATCTACTCAAAAAATTTCTTCTGTCCTCTAAATCTCTCACTCATCTCTGGATCATGGCTGCTCACATCTTTTTTTTTTTTCCACATTTTCTCTGTTCCTGTCATTGCAATGAGACTCAATGACCAAAATCAGTTGAGTTCCACCAGTCTGGTTATGTGCCAGCCTTACACACACTTTGGAAAATAATAAACTCCCAGCCTGGGCGAAGAAAAAGGAAAATATAAGGTAAGTCTGTTTTAAGGACAGCCCTCATAATAACTTCTGTTTCTGTGTGTGTGTACCCAGTGGATGATGTGGTGGATGAAAGTGATGATAACGAGGAGACAGACGCAGACACGGAGAACGATACTGAGAATGAGGAGGATGAGAAGGATCAGCGCTCTGCGGTAATACTCACATGCACACACCATATTTCACATGACAACATTACGTGTTGCACTCACTGTTCAAAATGTTGAGTATATTTTCTCTGTATGACAGTGGCGTTATCGAGACAGACATCTTAAACATTTTTTGCGACATTTTACGACACATTTGGTACTAAACATTTAATGTTACATTAGCATACCCTTATTGATATTTGGGGACTTTTTCATGATATAATACTGAGTCTCTACAGATTGTGTCAACTGAGGATAGAATTTCTCAGAGCTGTGTCAGAGTTTTATGTGGAGCTGATGTTGATGCAATCCAGTTGCACTCCTCTAAATTTCCAGCAGAGGGCAGTCATAACTCAGCAGACAGTGCCAAACACTCTGTATCACTATGTCAAACATGTCAACCATGTCTGATATGTATTTACAATTACTGATTTAATCAAAACATTGTTCTTCCCTTACAGAGTGTGAGTAACAATCCAGAGAAGCATTCAACATTTCCAAGTACTACAAAATCCCTCTAAAATTAAACAGCTACACGAAATAAGTGTGTTTTGGTGTCTTTGTACAAGACTCCCACGTTTGTTATTTTGCCATTATCTGCAGTTCTTTTTTTCTTGATTTCTCTATCTCATAATCCTGAGGTAGCATCAGACTTGAGCAATAGCCCAAATACAGTCAGATAGCACATAGTCTGAAGTTTTACATTTAGATGCATGTGTTTGCTCCCTTTGTGTCTTTTTAATCAGAATGATGACATAGAGACGGACCTAAACAAGCTGCATCCCAAAAAGAGCCCTGGACGTCCTTTTGAGGAGTTGAGAGTCTATGAGAGGTTCTTCTTGGAGCTTTCTGAAGACTTCCAGGTCAGTATTTTGTGCACATGTTGACAAATGAAAATGACCAAAACGTCCATTTAAACCAACACGAATTCAAGCTGAATTGGTGTACTGATAGTATGTAACAGTATTACAGTGTATTCGGTGCAATACTTTCAGTTTCTAGGTATATTTTTAACATGTACTATTAAAACTCAATCTTATTGGCTCAATGTCAGCATTCTTGTGTGTCCGAATTAATTGGTATGAGACATACATTGTCTACAACGTGGTCACATAGAAAAATCTGGTCAAGACATCCATAATGCCTTATTTTCTTTTCCTTTTTTAATTATATTTTTTTCTATTCATTTTTCCTTATATATTTATTTATTATATTTAATTTTATTTTATTATTAGAAGTTTTTATTTTCCATTGCTTCTTTTTCTCATTTTGTTTAATTACTTGCAGTGTGTGTTGCTCCTGGGTATTTTTGTGTATTGTTTTTAATGACTTTTGCACCTTTGCCCATTGCACATTTTTATGAGCCTGATGAAACGCTGAGCAAAACGCGTTGCTCTCTGTCAGTGTTAATAAAAGACCTTTGATCATATTTTTACGGTTTGAGTGTGCGTTGTCTCTACCACAAACATTTGTGGTCCCTTTTTTACTGATCAATATATCTTATTCCTACAGGGTTATAACTTTGAATGCTCAAAGAGTGCCTCTACCACATCTTCATCATCATCCTTCTCCTCATCATCAACCTCAACTCATTCCCCTCGGCCAATCATAGTGCCCACAGCTCAAGCCCTGTCCCCAAAGCACACCCCCATACCGAGCTCTCGGGAGGATTGCAGCCCTACCAAAGGAAAACACACCCTGCCGTCTCCTTCTGCGCCCACTCCCACTCCTCCTGCTCCTTTAACGCCTCTAGAACTGGACACCATCCACCTCACCAAGGACCAAGACAGAAAAGAGGAGGCCCACATTCCTTCCCCCGACACACATACGACATTGTCCTCCCTCACCAGGCCTCCTTCTCAAGGGCAGACGATAGAACAGGAACTAGCACATGTGTTGGAGTGTGTCTCTCTAGAAGAGGCGGGGGATCTGCATGCAGAAGGAGGAGGAGGAAGGGGAGGCAAACAAGAAGGATCCCCAGTCAACGCCACGAGACACATACAGTCTCCTCTGCTCTTGGGGGGTATCGCTACTCGTCGTGTGGGAGGAGGAGGAGGAGGCAGCAACTGTGGTTCAGATTGTGGCTCAGAGGGTGCTGAGGATGAGGGAGGGGAAGGAGCAGTTCTGGAGGTGCCAGACACGGCACTGCTCCTCCCGCTGCATGACCCTGACCTTTATGTGGAGATGGTGAAGGGAACACACTCTGTACCCCGGTACGCTGAAGTGGCTTACCCAGACTACTTTGGCCATGTAGCCCCAACATTTAGGGAACCCCTTGTGGAGAGAGTTTACGGTGTGCAGAGGTGAGACATTTTTATGAAAATGGTTGTTTGCAGAAATCATTCAGCATACAAACTGAAGAGGGTATACAGATTATAAAAACTAAGGTACAAATCATAAACCATGCAATAAAAAGGAACAGAATAACATTGAAAAAGGGAATTACTGTAGTGTTTTCTATGCCAGAAAAATGTGAGCTAATATTATGTATTTAGAATATTTTGACTTACACTGATTAAAACCTGACTTGTGGAGCTCCAGACAGACCATTTCCAGCCTCAGTAATCGTGCTGTTTTTGTAATGTTTTTTTCCAATGACAAGTTGTGAGTCAAATGTCCTGGCACAATTTGGAAAAAGTTAAATGTAATCATGTGTTTACATTCTGGGGTTCTGCATGGCAGTCCAAATTGGCCTTTCAGTCTGTGAGCCTTTGTCACTGAATGTGAGCTGCTGTGTATGGAAGGTTATGGTGGCGGGAAAAGGCATTTCTTATGGCGTATTGCATTCATCCTCATTAATAAACAATATATTTAAAATGGAAAACATATTGTGTTCACCATGCGTTTGTTTGTGGGTCTAACCCTGCAGGTCTAAGATATTCCAGGACATTGAGAGGTTGATTCATCCTAATGATATCCTGGATAAAGTAGTTTACGACCTGGACATTCCCAGGTGAGTTCCTCTTACTGCCAACCTAAAGCATTACATTACGCCACTCAGGCTAAATGAAGAGTTTGTGTTATAGTGCTATCCCAGTGACAAAAGCTACAGTTTGTCCTTTTTTCTCTGATAATGTTGAGAGCTGTGACAAAGCAGATTAGCTCAATTTATCATCCATATATTGAGAGAGGTATCATGTTTCCCTTCTAAATATTGTTGTGCTTTGTTGTGTTTCAGCTGTCCTGTAATTGAAGACAATGGCGAATCCCTGAAGTTCAACTCTCAGTTTGAGTCTGGCAACCTCAGGAAGGCAATTCAAGTTAGGAAGTAAGTATTTATTGTCATCAGTTGCTGGCGAACGAGTAAGAGTTCCAGGATTAGATTTGCAGTTTTGATTAAATCACCTTTTGCGTGTTTCTCCAGATATGAGTACGACCTTGTGCTGAATTCAGACATCAACAGTAATCACTACCACCAGTGGTTCTACTTTGAGGTGAGCGGCATGCGTGTTGGAGCTACCTACCGCTTCAACCTCATCAACTGTGAGAAGTCAAACAGCCAGTTCAACTACGGTGAGATGCACAACAACATGTGGATAAAAACAAAGTGAAACACCCAACAGTTTGTCGTTCTCCATCTGACCTACAGAAGATTTGTATATTTTTGTAAATATGACATTAAATTAGACAGTGTGACCATATGAGGTCAGCTGTCAGCTAAAAAGCCTCAAACTGGCACAATGTTTCGCTTGAGCATCAGACAGCACACATTCTTAGCTTTTGTGTGTTTTCTTTCTCCTTGTGTGTGTGTGTGTGTGTGTCTCTGTGTGTGTGCAGGCATGCAGGTGCTGATGTACTCTGTGCAGGAGGCGATCAGTGGCAGGCCTCGCTGGGTCAGAACAGGAACAGACATCTGTTACTACAAGTAGGTACACTCAGAATGCAGAGGCCAAAGCTACCTTTTTAATAAGTGCTACAGTTGCATGGGGCAAGATCACAGTTTTCATGCAGCATACCAAATATGCCACACTGCACCGACTGTACTGTAGTGTATTAAACACCTTGTATCTCTATACATTTTATATAGCTATAAAGCACTCTTGACTACTTTATAGCTTACTACACTGACAAAGTTATTATGAGCTATTATTAATGTACTTAGAACCGCAACATTTTCGAAAAGCATCCTTTAGGGAAAGGGAGACGCACCATTTCTCTGCTCCACACACACTTTTTCTCCACAAATTGCATCGCAAATTTAAAAAGTAGCGCATGTATGATGTTACATACACACTCAGTGGCCATTTTATTAGATACACCTGTACAATCTGATGCAATTTAATACAACTGTTCCGCTATGAAGTCTGCTTTTATGATGCCTATAATGTTCAGTTTTAGGTGTTTGTCCTCCCTGTTTACATACATTATGTGGGCAGAATATTAGAAACACCTCTCAATATAATGCAGTCCTGTACAACACTACCTTTTAACTATGACCTCAGTAATAAACATATCATTTAATTCACACATTTCCAACAATGTCACCAAAAATTGAACATTATGAACTAGGTAGAATTGATAGCAGAGCTGTTGTATTGAATTGCAATAGATTGTACAGGTGTACCTAATAAAGTGGTCACAGAGTGTATGTGTTATGGGTGCCATATTGTGCAACATTTACTCATGAAACGTTCCTCCTTCTCCATAGAAATCATTTTGCGAGGAGTTCCATTGCAGCTGGTGGTCAGAAAGGAAAGTCCTATTATACAATGACCTTCAGCACAAGCTTCAGCCATAAGGATGATGTCTGCTACTTTGCCTATCATTACCCTTATACATACTCCACTCTTAAGGTAGTATTACAATACCATTACAATCTAGAGAACATTAGCATTTAGTAGTATATATATGCTGACCACTAACGATTTTATCCCCCTTGACCATATTGTTTAGTTGTAAAGGGTTTGCTCCCTACAAAATGTCAATTTTCATCATACTCTGCAGGAATATCCTGAAACAGAATGTTGCTCTGATGTTTTGGTGCTACTTCATACTGTGTGTTTGCATGTGCTCGTACAGTAATTATTACTCTATACCTCCAAAACCCCCAAACCCCCAGTGTGACGCCAGATGCACCTGTTTTACTGTTTCCAGTGTTTTATCATTTATATGTCTTACATATCTGAGATCAGATAACTACTGTGCTCTCAAATTACTGTACACTCATTATGTCAATAGTTATGTTATTATAATTACCACTTTTATCTAGAGTGACTATGCAGAATTGCTTATAATACAAGCAACAATAGAGAAGCCCAATCTGAATCACTTAATCACAAGTGGCCTGATAAACAGCCAGTGCAACAATAATACAACAGTAAAATGTTGAGAACCCAAAAGGCACAGGGGCTTAAATGGAAGTTGTAGATAATAATGTTAGTGAGTTAAATATAAACCTGTAATTTGTCGTTCTGTCGTCGTATCCTCAGATGCACCTGTCCAAACTGGAGGCTTTGAGGACCCCTCAGATCTACCTGAGACAGGACGTCCTGTGTGAAACCCTGGGGGGAAACGGCTGCCCCCTTCTCACCATCACTGCCATGCCGGAGTCCAACTCCAATGATCACATCTGTCAATTTAGTAAGTAAATCGATGAAGGTCTGTGTGCATGCAGCTTTTTATTTGCTCGCCATCCCTCTCATACCCGAGCAGAACAATCTGAGCGGCAGGATTTTCATATATCCTGGAAAAACTGGAAAACCTATGTAGCTTCACCAATTATGGTGCCTGTCCACTGTATGATATATTTTTATTGTTTTATTGTTTGTACCCAGGACTCCCATACTCTCAGTATTGATACTGAGTGGATTTATCCTGGTGAAATAAAGTAAATTGAAGTTAAATTTGAGTCCTGGATGATTTAGAAAATGGCCAAAAATGTCCCAGAAATCATTGAGTTCTCCTGGAAAAATGTTGAATGTCTAAAATATATTTTAGTCAGATGTCCTGGTAACAGCTGGCACCGTGAAGCCATTGATAATTGGCCATAATATATCTAAACATTTAATGGCTGTTGTGTCGTTGCTTTAGACAAACCTTACTGACGAATCTAATCTGTCATTTTGATGATGGAAGTTCATTCTTGACCTTTGGGAAAGGTCTGTGTAACAAACTAGCTTTTCTGAGTTTTCAACCACATCTCATTGACTTCTTCAGCAAATGGAGCTCTTTCCGGGCAAATTGTTAGTAAGTGCACCTTTTGATTTTAGATTATTTTGTCACAAATAATTAGTTAGTTAAAGCTTCTCCGGGCCTTTGTAAAAGATTTGTGATTCCTTGTGCTTTGCTTCTCTAAGAAATTCACTAATGACTGACTGAATAAATTCATTATGATGAATATTACTACATGAGAACAGCCCTGGGGTATCAGGGCATGCCAGTACTTCCCAAATAGCTTTTCTGTCCACTGTAGTTCACTGATGCTGTTTCTCAGTAAAAAACTTTAAATTGAAGAATCTTTTTCTGTTTTTCTCATTCCATCTTCCTGTGTTTGTGCCTTGCTCTCCCTCGTTCTCCCTCTTCAGGGAACCGTCCATTGATCTTCCTGTCGGCCAGAGTGCACCCTGGAGAGACCAACGCCAGCTGGGTAATGAAGGGCACACTGGAGTTCCTGATGGGCACCAGCGCGTTTGCAGCTAGCCTGAGAGAGGCCTATATCTTCAAGATAGTCCCCATGCTCAACCCTGATGGAGTTGTAAATGGAAAGTAAGTAAAAAAGAGTTTAGATATATGAACACGCACTCACAGCTTTCAAGTATACACACTGAAGCTGCACACATCTGCCGAACCTGGGCCTGCACGTTGGTCACAGCTTTATGTCTATTAACACACACAAAATCTTGTCTTGAAGGATTTTCTAGCTGTTGCTCTGTTCTCCTCCACTCTGTATCCTTCCCCTCTTCTGCCGTCTCCTCTCTGCTGTAGTCATCGTTGTTCTTTGAGTGGAGAGGATTTGAATCGCCAGTGGCAGAACCCCAATCCTGAGCTCCACCCCACCATCTACCACACTAAGAGCCTGCTGCAGTACCTTGCACACATACAAAGGGCACCACTGGTATGACCTCTAATTAACTGGACTTACATTTTGCATGTTGCGGCATCATCTTTCATTTGGGAAGTATAAAGAATCTCTCCTCACTTCTTGTTAACGGTGGTGCCATTTCTCCTGTTCAGCTGCGCACCCTGTTTGGCCGCATGTTTGCTAAATTTCACATCAATAAATCACCACATTAGTTTTAAGACATTAATGCAGTTGCCATAAACAACAGCCTCTATGGGCCTCTGGACTACACTGTGTGTCAGCAAGTTAGATATAATGGGATATTGCTTTTATGGGAGATTTGTTTACTGTACAAAGGGTGACGACTTTACAACTCAAAGCAAGGTGAGGCCGCTGTCCTTCCTCTGAAAACAGACCTAAGGAAATGTCTTTTGAGAAATATGAGCAGTAGCACTGACAGGAGTCCACCAGTCACCTTGATAGTGCCATTTATTTACAGCAATTTTAACACTGTATCACAACTCATTTGATGATGGTGATACAGTGAATATGAGCTATTATAACGGCCTTGGCTAAAAGCCTGCCATATTTGTTTACTTTTAATTTTGTAATCTATTATTTTTGCATTCCCACTTAAGTAAACAAGTTTGTAAAAATAGAGGAAGAGGAGATAAAGCCAATTTGGGTTCACTGTGTCTTACTGCAATGTAATATGGATCGTAATCTTAATCCTTTCCTCCCTCTATTTCCTGTGTGTGTGTATTTACGCACAGGTGTTTTGCGACTACCACGGTCATTCCAGAAAGAAGAATGTGTTCATGTACGGCTGCAGCGTGAAGGAGACAGTCTGGCAGTCCAATATCAGTGCTACGTCCAGTGACTTACAGGAGGACCTTGGATACAGGGTGACACACACACACACACACACACACACACACACACATCTGCTGCACACAAAAGTAAATGAACAAACACTCCTCTTCACCACTCTGTCTTCCCCTCTGTTTCAAATTACTGTTCTCACATCACTGAATGATAATTGCATTGAAATCAGTACAAAGAGATCACCTTTATTAAGCTGTTCTCATATTCCCGCAAAAAGAGATGCTATCAGAGCAGCTTATATTTACATCAGCACGTCTACCCTGTATAATTACTGTGTCCCTCACTTAAGAACAGATTGTAGCCCCATTTTTACATTACCTTGCAATGTTTTGTTGAGTTACCTTCTGCCCGTTTATCTTTCCCTCTGTGTCATTGTGTTAATCTATATATTAATATACAGTATGTAATGATATATCTATTGGCTTTTTCTGTCATTAACATGTGTTTCAACACCAGCTCTTATCTGACAAACATGCTCAAATTTTAGTAATTCAACTTGAATGTTAATCTGCAGTGAGCAAGGACTTTTTCTTTCATTTCACCAGTCAAGCTGGTCCGATCAAGATCAGTTTGTTGTTTCTCTCTACATTTGGGAATGCAAAAAAAAAAAAAAAATGTTTTCACTGAGCAGAATGCTAATAAAGAAGCCAGTTCAATGCAGAGTTTCCTAGCGGACGTGTAGCTTCAGGCTACCCGCCCACAGCAAACATTTTGGATTGCAGCAGTCAATACTTCCTGCTTTCCCAAGCAACTGCTCTGTACATAAGCCTGTCTTTGTTGGACACAGTTATTTGTCCCTACTATAAAATGTACTTTATCATCTGCCCCCCCAGATCCACTAACGCACACACACGTACACAAAACACACACACACACCAACATCTCAAACATTTTCATGTGTTTTTCAGGCGCTTCCTAAGATCCTGTCCCAAATCGCTCCAGCCTTCAGCATGGCGAGCTGTAGTTTTGTTGTGGAGCGCTCCAAAGAGTCAACCGCCCGCGTTGTTGTGTGGAGAGAGATAGGAGTACAACGCAGCTACACCATGGAGAGCACGCTCTGCGGTTGTGACCAGGGCAAATATAAGGTAAGCTTGTATTTTATTTAGTTTATAGGGTATGGACTAAAAAATGGGGACATTGCGGTTCATGGTCGGCTACCAGGCACTCCTTAAGTTTTTATTATTTGCATATATACTAATTAATTAGGAGCTGCAGTGTGGGAAAGGGGGCAAATTATCCAGATAATTAATTGCTTGGCTAATGTGTCTGGTTTTATCACATTGTACAGGTGTTTTATTGTGTCCTCCCCTTGTAAGTGAGAGGCAGGTGCTCCTATAAATCTCCAAATGTCCACCAGGTGGAGCTGCAGTCCTTTTTTCCACTTCCTCTTTGCTTCGCCTCTGTCTTTTCTCCCCCTTTCCTTTGACCCCTTTACCTCCCTTTCTTCTCTCTCTCTGTCTTGTTGCGGATTTCCTCCCTACTGAATTCTGCCAATGTCAACATCTTACATATCCAGAGGCAGTCTAGGGATGCCATTTTGGCACTGATTAGCCCCCCCACTGGTTTGTGTGGAAGTATTTGTGCAGGAACTAATGTCTACTGAATTTGGGCTGCACATATCTGTGGCCAGTCCAAGTTTAGATGTTCCTAGCTCTGCTCTGGGGAAAAAGGAACATGAAAGTTTTTCGGTTGAGTCGGGGGTAAGCTGTGTGTGTGTGTGTGTCCCTCAGTGAGTATTAATTTACTTGTGGGATTGTACAGCTCTGTGAAGACTTTGTTAAGGTTGCAGGTGTGAGTGCATATGCGTTTGAATGTGTGCCTCCTGCAGATGAAATATATTATCACGTTTCAACATGAAAAGTTTCCTCAGCAAGTGCTTTCCAGCATTGAGAATTGGGGCGTTTGAAGATGGACAACGGCTCCATCCCCAGGCTCCAGAGCAGCTATAAAAAAACCACAGCAGCCATTTTAAAGTAGATTTCTGTTAGACCTTTGAAATTATTTTTTGAATTTAGCTCTACGTGCAAATTTGTGTGATTGTGATGTTTATGTGTGTGTGGTATGACAGTTCCTTCTGGTGAACATATTTGAATTCTCTTTGATGTGCATGTTCTCTTCAGGGTCTTCAGATCGGCACCAGAGAGCTGGAGGAGATGGGAGCTCAGTTCTGTGTGGCCCTGCTGAGGCTGAAGAGGCTGACGGGGCTCCGCAACCACCAACACCTGCTGGATTTGGAGAGCGATATCATTGGCACGCAGTCTAAAGTGGTCAGGTTAGTAAAGTGGAGCATGCTGCAAAGTCACACACACACACACACACACACACACACACAAACCACAACACACAGTTCATGCAGGTACAGGGGGGAAAAGACTAAGGCCAAACGTAAAAAAAGGAAGACGTACATTTTTATGTCACTTCTTTACTCCACTTCTTCCCACTTCAATCAAAAACAAACACACTCTCTCGTCTGGTCTCTCTCTGGTTGAAAATCAAGTTGTTCCACTTAGCGCTCCCCCTAGAGGCCTGGAGAACCTCCGTTTTATCGACTGGATATGCATCATTTTTCTGTTTCATTTGTTTTCGGGGTTTTTGTGGTTTTGACTTTGCATCGCTTCTGTTTTTGCATGTTTGCTGTTAATGTATTCGTTTTGACTTTCTGCAGCACATTGTTTCATTTGCAGCACATTTCCGTTGTTGTATTTGTTTTGGCTTTTCATATTTGTTTTTGACTTTGCATCATTTCTGTATTTGCAGCGTGTTTCTCCTAATGGAAATGTTTTGGGCCGTTGATGCGCGTTTGCCCTTGTCGGCCACCATGGCATACAGATGCTGTGTAACTATTTAGAGATAGAGAGCGTTGCCTTAAAGGTTAGAAATGCAGCTCACAAACAAACCATACACAGTTGTGGAATATAGTCTGTGATCTCATAGAAACAAGAAGGCAGGCACATTTCAGAACTTTTTATTTCTCAGCAGTGTAAATGCAGTGTTGTTATCCACATGCAACCTTCCCAAGATAGCTGAGATTTTAAAAGTGTGTTTTCCTTTGCCAAAAATCCTACCTGGAAAACAGTAAAATGGTTAGAGACTGTTTTTTCTTTTTTTATCTGCACAAAACACCCTCCTTATTGCCAGACACTTGGCAGTGATACTCAACGGTGTGACTGTCACTCCGGATCTTCTCTGAAGCACTACTCAAGAAACAAATGAAGGCCTCCTGCATTTATACAGGGCTGCTTTGAGCATCATTGAAATTCTATCTGTGTATGATGAATATAATGAAAACTCTGGAGTGAGAGGGGGAATGGGTATGAATAATTGTCAGCAGTGTCATTATTTCTCTAAGAGGCCATAAAACAGCCACATGATCTTTCCTTTTTTTTATAAAACCATTTACACCTACACGGTGGGGTTTTTCAGGGCCACAGTGAGCAGTCGATGGCACAGGATGGTACCGTGTGGATTAAACACGCAAACTAGTACACTGCCTTCCTGCACAGTCGCGTGTAGCTGGAATATATTAGCACAAAGTAGGAAAGGAATACATTAAAGTTAGTGTCCAAGCATGTCCTCATCCACTTAAGTGCCAGTGCATTCAAGGGATGGCAGCATTGAATATGTTCAACGATAATCTCACCGGTCAAACCAGTACAATGTTTCTTCACATTGTTTATACTTCTTGTCACACCAAGTTCGCTTTGTACGAGAGTATCAGCAGGGAATCATTAGAGTGTTCGTTTTGATTATTGTCTTGGAGTTCACAGCTTGATGACATGCTCTGGTCTCTCTCCTTCTCTCTTCACATAGTACAGATAACTCAAAGTAACTTTACTTTTATTATATATATATATATATATATATATATATATATATATATATATATATATAATGCAAATTCAACCATTTTTCCTCTTCAAATTGGTGCTAAAAAGATTAGTCTATTAATCATTCATCAGAAAATAAATCAGTTTTGGTATTTATCATTCTCTGGTTCCAGCTTCTCCAAGGATTTGCTGTTCTCTGTTTATGACTGTAAATTGAATATCTTTGGGTTTTAGACTGTTGTTTGAAAAAGATGAGGCATTTGAAGATGACATATTGGGCTCTGGGAAATTGCCATGGACTTTTTCCACTATTTCATAAACAATCAAGTGTTAAATTGGTAAAATAGTTGATAATTTAATACTGAAATAAATCTTTACTTACAGCCCTTCTTCAAATACATGTTTTTTTCTGACTTTATTAAAGCCCAATTCATGGAAAAGTATTGAAGTCGTAACCCTCCCTTTTGCCACACGGTGTGCTAGCTAAAATCAGGA
Organism: Macquaria ambigua; assembly: GCA_008360985.2. NCBI lineage: Eukaryota > Metazoa > Chordata > Actinopteri > Centrarchiformes > Percichthyidae > Macquaria > Macquaria ambigua. Next base: position 234,551 of record VMKM01000576.1, on the reverse strand, counting down.
AAAGTCACGAAATATCAGGTTGATAAACCAATGTTAAGTATGTTTTTTTGAGCCTTTAAAGGACCCAAAACAGAACATGCAGTAAGGGTTAAAAGATAAATGAGATAAATTAAGTTTTAGTGCTGAAATCATGATCAAAATCCGAATACAGACTTCATCCATATTTTAAGAAATGGCATCAAACTATGAGCCAGCACTGCTCTTGTACATCCTAACAAATGACCGCATAGCTTTACCTTATATCAAATCAACTCTATTAAAATTCCCTGTTCGGAAATATGAGGTCCACACAGATTAGGCTGTACTTAAAGTTCAATGCCGCGAATAAATTATTAAACTTGGCCAAACCCAAGCTGTGACCACCAAGGTTATCTTAATTTCTTTTTTTTTTTAAACGTCAGCGTTCGCTCCTCCACAGATTTGTTAAAGCAGTTGATTTGGAAGAATGGCTTTAAACTCAAAACCACTTAATGCTCACGTCTCTCTCTCTCTCTCCTACTAACCTACTCTACTCTCATATTGATATATTCATTCATCATTTATGTGTCTGATCATTAAGGGACTCCAAAAGTGTTCTGGTGTGTTTGCGTGAGTATCCTTTGGGATTTGGTTGCTCTCCATTCCGGGTTTATGGTTTTTATGCGCGGGGCTTGGTATGGTACCACTTACCATTTAATAGGTCATCACAACAATGATATTGTGGCCATTGGGAGGCGTCTGCAAATAACTGGGTGTCTCGGAGTGAGTAAATGGGTGGATACGGGCATGGGTGTGTTTCTGTATGAGTGTAGAGATGTACGTATGTGAGGGTTTGGCGATGTGGAGGTTTATCCACACATGTGAATGAGGCTAATTGGGGGTTTTAATGTATATACATGGAGCTATATATGAAGATGGACTGTATGTAGAGATGATGGATACAGAACATGTAACCCAAAGAAAGGAGACATTGGGTTTGTTTTTCTATAATGGCCTGTAATGGTTGACTCACAACTCTCATTATCTGTTTGGACAATATTCTGTCCATCCACATCATTACACACACACACACACACACACACATTTACTGTACATATACTGACGCACAGTTTCTCCCTCTGTCTCTCTCTTGCACTCACACTGGTGAGCTGAGCTTGGTGGGAGATCATTGTCTGAGCCCCCTAATCGACTGTCTCTCTGGGATCACATTTCAGACCATTAACACCATTAAAAACCCACTAAAGCCACTAAAACCTCAAAGAACCAGCAACCATTTAACCATTAAGACCCACAGGAAAAAAAAACAACAACTTCACCAGTCAGAGCACACAAGAACAGTTTGTTTCCAGCTTCTGTTTTGTTATGATTTTTAAAATATATTTTAATATGTATAATATTGTAGTAGATTCAATGTCTGTTGTTGGGAAGTTGGGAAGCTTTTTAGAGTTGAAACAATTACTCGATTAGTCAATTGACAGAAAGTTTTTGATGATCGATGTCATTTTTTAAGCAAAGATGCCAAACATTGTCTGGTTCCAGCTTCTCAAAATTAAGGATTTGCTGCTTTTCGCTGTTTTGTAAACTGACTATCCTTGAATTTTGACTGCTAGTGTGTCACATTTTATAAACTAAACAATTTATTAATTAATTTTAATAATTAATCAATAGACTATCAATAATGAAGATAATTGTCAGTTGCAACCCTACTATTACTGCATTCAAATTCAAATGATTTCATCAGACATTGTGGAAATGCTCTAGAGATATGTTCAGGAGTTTAGAATATAATGGCAGATTGTAAGATTGCAGGCTTCATGTCAGAGTTGTCTTTTTTTTTTCTAACTAAACACATCATAAAACAAATATAATATTTATCCAAATAAACTGGTATATTGATAGTCCTACGTTTTGTATGAATGCCTCATGCCATGTTTGGTTTGTGTTTTCTGTGCTTTCAAGAAATTGGCTTCTCCACAGTACATTTCCAAGGACCATGAAACCCATTTCAAATGTATTTTCTTGGGTGTTTTACTCTGTGAAATCAGAGAGCTCTTAGGGAGTGACTCCAGTGACTCTGAGCGAAGGAGAGTAACAGTTATATGCTATACAGTATATGTGAGTGAAGATGTGTATTTGTGCTGTACAAATGTTTAACTTTTATTACATAGTCTCTCAAAATAATTCATGCAGAAATAGATTTTAAAATATCCACAGACATCAATGGTGCGATGTGCCAGCTTTTCCTGAAAAGCTGACATGATGTAGGCTTATTCACATCATTAACTTGCAGAGAAATGTCCGTCATCCGCAACACCCGTGTTAACGACACTTTATTTCGTTATGCAGCAGCAGCCCCACCACCTATGTGATGGAGGAGGACGAGCCGTCCTTTCTGGAGGCGATAGACTACAGCGCAGAGAGCAACGATGAGGACGCCGAGCCTGAAAACGAGCACGTCAGCGAAGTCCACGAGATTCCCGATCACCTCGATCAACTGTCAGACTCCGAGACAAATCACAGGGACTAACGCTGAGGTGTTTGACTCCTCCTACTCTACTCTACCTGGCAATTAGAGCTTATAACCAGACAGTGCTTGGATTGTTAGCTGATCTAAAATTAAAGATTTCACAGGTAAAATAGTCAGAACCCGCACTTCTCACTTTGACTGGTGTAACAAATAGCTTAGATTTACACCTGACCCTATTATATAGACTCTTTATGATGGCGCGTAGGCTATGTTGACACCACTCAGGTGCTCTTTTCCCAACTGTGTTGCTCCTGAAGGTGCGTGCTTCTCCTGCCTTTCACTTCAGACTGGCTGATAAAAGCCCTCAGTAAGAATCAGGATGGATTTCAGTGAATGTTCTCACCTTTCACCGTCATGCTATAACCTTCATGAACTGTAACCCCTGACCTCAGACACCATATAGCCTCTGAGATTCACACATAGCTAGGCAGAGCAGCAAACAGCAGGCACCGCCGATCCTTAACTTGAACCCTTGTCCACTCGCACATTTCTCACAGCCTTACAGATCTTACGCTGAAGCTACCTGACAAGGCTGTGTAGTGTAATAGAGCCAGGGGCTTCTCTAGGTACTGTAGGTTTTTGAAACCCCTCTCTCACCCGTGACCCTGTGTTTGATTAAAACACTCGTGGTGATGGAGGGAAAGTGGATCTCCCCCACTGACCAGCTTACAGATCCAATCAACCTGCCTTCTTATTTCCTATTTCCTTCCTTTCTTCAGTCTCACCCTGCACTTTAACTTTTTACTCCTTCTGTTGGTTTGGGCCTTCCTTGTGTCCTTCCTTGCTTGCATCTTTCCTGCCTTCCTTTTTTTCTGACAAGCCAAGGTGTCTAAATGGGATGCAGGGATGACCAAACAGCTCCGTATCATAGCTTAGCTGCAGGTTAACGTCAGTCATCCCGAGTGTTGAGTTGTGACCTCACTTCCTCTCCTCTGTAACCCCTCCCTCTTCGGCCGCAGTGCACGTGGTCTGGTCATCCATGTGCTGTTTGCCTTGCTTTATCCAAAACTGAAACTATTTATATCACGCAAACGTAGAATGTTCACGTCTTTATCAAGACAAATCTTGTACCAAACACATGAAATGCAGATGTAATCACACACCGCAAACTAACTAACACAGGTTTGGTTTGAGTTTCTTGGTCAGAAGTTAAAAAAAAACATGAAGATGGAATGTAAAAAAATCCACATGCATTGTTGGTGTTTTGATTGTTTTTAATAATAGACAGTATTATAATGTTAGAGCAGTAACGAACAAGACGCATGAGATGCAGAGAGCAGAAAACCCTTTTGCACTTTGGATATACACACTATACACGCAAAACAAAGAGAAACTGACTGAGTGAAACATCACTTCACAACATGTCACAGTTTGCAAACCTCAACTTCCGTCACCTCATTAGTTTGAAGTTCTCTGAGTCCAGCCCAAAGCTGACGGTAACGTTGCTGTGATGTTTTAAAGAATTATACTGGAATTCCTTTTTATCCTTTCCTCCGATCTGTGTGTACGTTTTGTGGATTTGCTTAGGAGAGACCCATGCATTAAAATCCGATGGTGCTTTGTATTGAGAGTATAAAGTAGTTTGTTGAATTATTTCTTTATTTGTTTATGGAGATGAGGTACGTTTTTGTTGTATTTGTAGAGCTAGCGCATGGCTATTTTCTCTTGTTTTTATTTTTTAATTTATTTTTGTTTCTGGGATGCAACCTGTATGTATATGAGGCATTTGGAGTGTATGAGTGCGAGTGTGTGTGTGTGCAGGAGTTTAAGTTATTCCATTATTCAGCTCAGCTAATACTCTTACAGTGTGTTTCTTCTCTTCTTCTCTCCTTCCCTCTAACCTGTTTCATTCCCTCATTTTTTATTATCTTTCTCTTGGCTCTACTTTCTTTCAAATTTTACTCATGGACATCTTACACACCCAGGGAGGGGAAGTCCTTGTTTTTGCGTGTGTGTGTGTGTGTGTGTGTGTGTTTGTGTAACGGATATATGATGTGAAATATGTCGGTACCCTCTGAGAATTATGTGTGCTGTTATATCTATGTTCGTCCGTAGCAGTTCATGTCGACACAATGCTGGGCTACTTTTGTTTTATGTTTGGTTTTTTTTTGTTTTTGTGGGGGGGGGTAAACGAGCAGAGATAGCAACTGATTTTAAGTTGATTGTAACGCAGCAAACTGAAGCTAAGAGTGAACATGGGAAATAAAATGTAAATGTGGTAAAGTGTCTGCTGTATTTTATTTTTCTTAGTTCAGAACATTATGTGCTTTGTGTTGTAGCACTAATTTTCTCAAAAGTCTCAACTGTATGAACATTAAATTCACACATTTGTCCTCATGAAGACCTTTATCTTAAACTTGGTAAAGTAGCTGTAATGGATCCTAACTGAGTTAGTCAGTAATGGGGAGACGTGCTGTGATTGGCAGAAAACCAAACCAAAAAACATTACGGGGAACAAATGTTTTTCTTACAACCTGGGTCTTATTCTCATAGCTGACGTTGGTTTGGATAATTGGGTTAAACTGGACTTGTTTAAACAATCACTCATGTTTACAATGCCCCATGCACTCCACTGTAAGGTTGTCTGGTATTTTTGTTATGAACATGTTTCTCTGAGGAAAATGTTAGAATATCTGGGACGAATGAACTATGAAAATAATAATTTACAAATACTTTCAGTTGAGGTTTATAGGGAACATGGTTATGTTTAGATACAGTATATCTGTAGGTGAAACACTAAACTACATCTTGTGCTTTATTTCTTGCTTTTTAACTTTTGAATCCTAGATCCATATTGAACATAATTCTCTTGAAATATTAAGATATTTGTTGTAAACAAATTCTAAAACCTTAAATCTCTACGGTCATTTTAATACTATAAATGTAAGCAAAACCTATATCCATTTTAGAATCTACTTATCTATCCATCTATCTAGTATAGCAGGTAAAAAAAAAAAAACACGAGGAAATGATTCTTCTTTAGGCAGATGTATTTTTGAGGGTGATAAAAAAAGATCATTTTTGAGGCAAATGCAGCAGTTAAATCTAGAAAGAAGAGGCTTCGAAAATCTGATGATGTAATGCCTTGTCCTCAATCAACCTCTTGGCGCGCAGCAGCTAGAAAATGATTATATTTTGTCACAGGAGCCATCAGTAGTGGTAAAACTGTCTTCTAGACATGAACTTGACTGAAACATAACACACCAGGTATCAGCACTGCTACCTGGTGAAATCTACAAAGCGCTGTCTGGGTTTGGTTTGAGCTGATTTATTTCGGGGCTAATAGAGCATAAGTAGATACTCAATCACTTCATGTCAGTGGCACAGTTGTATAAGCATTTGTTTAGCAATGTACCTCCGCTGCCTAAGTGCCCCCGAGTAACCCAATCTTTTGCCTGTGAGGAAATGAACAAGGCGAGAAGGGGGCGACAAAAAGGCAGCACAAATGTCTGTAAAAGAAGTATTGTGTGATGCTGAATGTAAATGGATATAAATGGACAGAAGGATGCAGAGGAGGAGGAGAGTAAGACATGGCAGGGAGGAGAGAGAGAGAGAAAACCGGAGCGAAAGAAAAAAGAGAGGAGGACGAGAGGAATTTGGAGAGGTGGAGGAGAATGTTAATCTGAGGAAGGCAGCGTAGAGAGAAAAGCTCTTTTCCTCTCTAAGCCCCACGCCCTCACTTCCTGTCCCTGCTGTCAATCAGAGCAGCTGAAGTGCATCAGACAAAAGACCCCCCACCACCACCACCACCACCACCATACCCTCCAACCAGCACCACCAACCAACCAATTAACTGCTCTTGTCAGAGGACGGAAAGTGTGTGTGTGTGTGTGTTGCAGGGTGGAGGGTTTTGAACTGCTTCTGTATTTTTCTCATGTTCATCACAGACCCCTAATTAGAAATCTCTCTCACTCTGTCTCTCCCCGTCTCACGCATTCACGCAGGCACCGTGCCCAGCCTCCATCCTCACACACTGACGAGCTCATTTCTGTAGTCTAAGTGTGGCTCTGTGGGCCTCTAATAGCGTAGCCAATTAGTGCCAGTGTCCGACTTGGCTGCTTCTCTAACTCACTGGTGGTCCCACTGAGGGACAGAATGGCTCCCCTGAAAAGGTACAAGTCTACAAAGAACGGCCTGACAAAGACGTGTGTGTATAGGCTGCATGTCACAGCAGCACACACAAGACTGGAAAAACTGTGTGTGTGTGTGTGTTTGATCTCATTGTAATTCAGCATCAGAAGTCCTCAATAAAGAGTTAAGCAGTATAAGCTGTTACACATTGTGATAGGGAGAAGTGCTTTTGAAGATGGCTGAATGGTTAAAAATGGTGCCACTAATGGTGCGAAATTCAAACCCATACAGACAGAAACTGAGTGTTTCAGCCCAGACACCAGCCACAGTATGTTTTTCCCATCCAATCCTACAATATGTGACTTTTCCCCCTCACAATAATAACAACAACCACCTTCATTTGTATAGCACTTTTAAAAACAAAGTTACAGACCCCTATTTCCCCTATTTTTCACTTTGTGTAACCAGGTCAAATTAGATCAACATATCATAGATCATCATAGAGATCAAAATCACTTTCACAAGAGAAATAAACACAATTAACATAAAGACAACTGTCACACACCAGTTAAGATGAGCGGGTATGAGTTTACAAAACTATCCAAATAATCAAAGAGTAAAAACAATGAATTTAGAAGCAAATGCAGACTGTCCAGATCCTTTAAAACTGACTTAAATTCACCAAAGTAATCACCTCTGACAATTTCAAGTCCTTCTGTTCAACTGTTACCGCCAAACTCCCCCAAAAAAAAAACACATGCCAAAACAATAAAATTAAGAAATTATTAGAATAAGGCAAACAGGAGGTTTGGTCCGTAAAGATGACACAAAAATAATCAATGGAGTGAAAAGAAACAGGGCGCAGAAAGACTCAGAGAGATGCAAGTTCTTACTTAGTTTTTAGTAAGAGATTAAAAGGAAGTCACTGAGGTAGCAACACAGAGGCTGTTTCATAGTTTGAGGTCCTGACAGCAAATGCACAATCTTCTTTGGTTTTAAATCCATACCAGGAAAATGCAAGTGGAGTTTTGCTGCAGGATCTGAGGTTGAATGCACAGGGCACAAAGCTGACTAGTGTTCAATATGCTGGAGCCAGACCATGGAGTGCTTTATCAGTAATAAGTAAAACCTGAAAATCAATTCTAAAATAAACTGGAAACCAATGCAAAGAGGCTTATCTCTGTTGTTTTTTATATACCTATGTGTATAGACATTAAAGGAATACTCCAGCAATTTAGTTTTGCACGTCTATGAAGTTGGGGGACTCACAAGAGACAGAGTTTTGAAAAAGAATGGAAAAAGAAATCCTGACTTTTAGTCTCCAGAATGGGTCAAAGTCAAAAAAGGCTAGATCCTACAATTCCCAACCCCTCCAGTTTGTAACGCAGGCTCTCTGTGAAATGTAAAAATGTAAAAATCTGTAAAAACGTCATGTGTAAAATTGGTGGACTGTCCCTTTAATATTTAACCAACAATTACGCTCATTAGAAGAATCAAAGGCCAGCTGACGGCAATGACAACAGCTGATGAAAAAGACTCAAGGGTCAAACAAATCCTGGTGTTTTTCACTCATTTATTTTGCCTAAATACATCTGAATTAATGCCGAAGTTGCTGCTGACAAACATAAAATAAAATCATAAAAAGATATAAATCTCCTACTTTAAGAGAACAGTGTGTCCTAGATAGCATCTCTCACTAGGGGGAGCCACTTCTGGTTGTGTTCTTGTAAAGCCTTTATGTGCAGCTTTTTGTAAAGAGTCTACAAACACAACAGTGCGAACATGGTGGGTTTTGTTCGCTCGTGTGTGTGTGTGTGTGTGTGTGTGTGTGTGTGTGTGTGGAGGACAGAAAATTGCGGCTGGTGAAAAACTGAGAGAAGACAGCTTGACACAGATAACACATGCAAACACGCCACGTTAAAATCAAATGCCCTGCAAACATTTTCACAGAAGCTCACATGGACCCACTTTCTCTTTTGCATATCAATAGCCCTAGATAGTAGATACACACACACTCTCTCTCTCTCACACACACACACACACACACAGACATAATTGGTTACGTAGGGAGCAGAGCCAACTTGCACCTCTCGTTGCCGTGGTAACCAGAGAGACTGATTTTTCTAGAAGCACTTACTCACATCCCGTCTGTTATTCACTTGTTTGTTCATTCATTCCTCCTTTTAGCCGTTCTTTATACAACTCTCTCTCTCTCTCCCTCTCCCTCTCTTTCCCTCTCTGGGTGCTTTTCAACCCATTTCCATTCCCACCTCTCCTCCAATAAGATGCCCTCTTAGCATGCATATGCAAATGAGGCGGACTTGAAACCAATTAAAAATAATTGAATAACGAACGGCATTGTGTCCTCAGCGGTTGGACACAGAGATAGTGGCTCAGACCCACTGACGCAACATCTGAGCAGTTACAGTGTGAGTGAATGTGTTTCTTTTCTCATCGTAGATCAATTCAAAGAGGTTCTGCTTGTTCTATCAGCACAATGGAGACTGATTTGATCATTTCATCTGTATAGGTTGACTCCTTTTCTTACTTACAACCCAAATGCAGCATTGCTTTACTACCCATCTCTTTCCACTCCTTTCCTATCTCATCCTCTTTTTCCTCGACTTCCCCCCCTCGACGCCCCCGCAGCCCTCTCCAGGGCGTATCAGGTTATCATTGGCCAACAAAGCAGGAAACAGGAAGTATATATTGCTCCATAGACAGAACTCTGGAGATACTAGACGGACGAACACACACAAACACGTACTGCACACACACACACCTCTACATCAAAGAGCGCTGATGTTTTGGAGCATGAATGTTGTCTGTTTGCAAATAGGGGAAAGTATGTTGAAGCTCCAGAGCAGCATATCGATTATAGACAGATTCAGAGGTACACAGCTGGCTTTCACTATATTATATTTGTTGAGAATATATTTCTCAGCAGCTGTGAAGTGCCTGATACAGTTCCTGGAGACCTGCATCTCATTTACACACAAGGCGCAAAATTTGTTGGAAATTACATTAATGGCAGAGCATGAGAAAATACAGCAAATAGACGAGTGTACAAATAGATTGGAAATTAGAGAGTAAGACGGCGTAAAGACGGGGAAAAATGTAGAGGAGAAATAACAGGAAGATAGAAAGGGAGATTCAGACATGAGAGAAGGAAGGAAGGGACAGCTCTCTACTCTTGTGTCAGCTGTGTCAGAGAGATGGTGAAAGAAAAGAAAGACAAAGAGACGGCTCTAATAGTCCTGTGTCAGCGTCCAGTCAGACCCCAGACCAAGGCGACTTGGGGACGTCGATGGATGGACGCCAGCTAGGTCAACAGCCATAACCTTCAGGGTTAACACAGGGACTTAACAGCACACTAAAAACACTGTGCACATGTATGCATAAAACACACAGACACACTTAACATAAAGCATAAAGAATATTGAGTTCACGGGACGCCAGGGTAGAGACAACACAGTACACAGGGTACTAATGAACGAGGCAAAACGGAGAGTGAGTGGTGATGATAGATCCAGAGAGACACACACACACAGACAGACTGGCACACACACCGTCTCAGGAGTGTAATTAATATGTAAGTTAAAGTACGTCTGCTATAGATATGAGTGTACTACGGTGGACCTGAGAGCTCAATGCACTGCAAGTAAAGAAAAACACAGAACACAAGCAAATGAAGAAAACATCTTCACCAATCTGACAACGAATTATGAAGCATGAGAAAAACGCACTGTAAAAATAGAAAACACAACCAAACACAGAAACACGCTGCAAAGTCAGATGACACAAGCAAATACGAAATGCTCACAGAACAAAACAGAACTAAGCTACAAAACAAAGTTTCTGATGTTGTTTTAGTTGTGGCTCATGGAGTTACTTACACCACTGACATAGTGTGACACAGGTTATGTGAGCCTTTGCCCCATTCGGGACTCAGGGAAGCGGCTGTGCGCTGCTCTTTAACAGAGGTGGGGCGGTTAACCAGCCGTACATTTGCCAAACCAACCAGTTAGTCTTCATCCTTTAAGTCTTTTCTCTTGTAAAACTGAATAATAATGTTTGAAAACACCTCTGATAAAGCATACATCTGACGTACGTTTTCCAGTGCGGTGTCTTCTTTGCCTCATTGTAGTGCGCCATATCTTAAAGTGCTCATCACTGCCCCCTGAGGCCAGACGGTTGACGGCTGGTGAGACCCACAGCTGAAGTAGGTGTTTTTTTTCTTCCTCAACGTTCCTTCAACATTCGAAAACAAACTTTAACAAGTGATACAAAGTTGAGATTTATGCTTTATTTGAAGTAAACAGTATTTTTCAGTTTTACAAGAGAAAAGATTTCAAGGATGAAGACTAAGTGGTGGTTTCTGCAAATATATGTCTGGTTAACTGCCCCACCTCTGTTGAAGAGCAGCGCTAAGTTAGCCTGTGCACTCTATTCACCTACTTGAAATTAAGTGTACTGCAGGTAGCTGTAATAATATCTGAGTCATGTATTTAGGATGTTAAAAGTGAAATACACTCAAATCATCAGCTAATTGTCCAACTATTAATGGGTAGTGAACTTCAGTAAGAGTCTGTATTTGGTTACATTGTCTTTGTAATCCATCCTTTCCTGTATGTATGCATCTAAACTGTTAATGTAAAAGTGCAAACAATAATAATTATTTAAAGCCGTTTTTTACAGCATCCTTCATCTGTGTGTGCATGTATTTCTCTCTTTAATTGACAGAGGTAATTGTCAAAGGAGAGATGGATGACGAAGGAATCTTAAACAGACGATAGTTCAGCAGCAACAAGGAGACTGTTGGGAATTCAGGTGTGTGACAGGTGACAGACAGGCTTGTTTAAGACCCAAGCATCCCTGACCTGACCAATCAATCAAAAACTCCTTTTCAAAGTCTGAACACGTACTTTTTTCAGATCTAACGTGGCTGTAGATAGGGAGTGAATTATGGTTTCCTCCAGTGTTTTTCTTAAAACAGTAGGGATATATGACATCATTTCTGCTAATGCTATGTCTTCTCCCCCTAGCTGTCAATCAAAACATCTCTAATCCCCCAAAGGCTAAAATATGTGACCTCCTGCGTGACCCCCGAAGGCTGACAGAGTGACTGTCAAGGTAATAGGTAGCTTCCAATCCCATCAGCAAAGAAGCAGCAGTTGTGTGACCCTTCTCCAAGATTTAGGAGGTAATTTAAGGATTGAGGCGGGCAGCCGGTACTCGACTGCCGCAATTGACAGGAGAGTTGTTATCGATGCAGAAGGCAGAGATGAGATGAGGGGTGAATTCCTGACTGAAAGCGCTTCAAAGCACTTTGGCATGTTAAGAGCAAAGACTCACAGGAGCCGCAATACATTTGAGCGTGTGTACAATACAACAAGCTCCACTGAACACGAAATACAATACGTGAACCTGACAATAACATATGCAGAGCCGGATCACAGTTTTACTGACTTCATTCACAAGCCAGAGCGATTGAACTTTGGTTGCGTAAGAAAAAAAAATCAACTTTGTTGGATTTATTGTTAATTCATCAAATGAGGAAAGGTGCATATACAAAATTAACCCGAGTTCTTGTGCTGTTTTTAAATGAATTGTTTGACATTTTGGTAAAATATGGTTATTTGCTCTTTTTCCAGGAGTGGGCTGAGATGATACCACTTTCATGTCTGTGCGTTAAAGGTTGGGTAGGCAGTATTGTTATAGTGTCATTGGCCAAAAAATCCATAATAATCGTGCAGCATATTCAAGTGGTCTGAGAGCAAAACCTCTACTTCAGCCCCTCCTCTTGGCTCTGTTTTCAGGCTTCAGAAATTCTAGCCCGTGACGGGAGACTTTAGCCAATCACAAGTTATTTCAGAGAGACGGTGCGTTTGTATTGGCTGTTCTACAAATGCAGACGCGCGTACACGTCCCTTCAGATGGTGAAAGCCTGATTCAATGGTGGAAAATCCTACCGAAAATCCTGCAACTTGTGATACATTTCCAATACCTCCCTTGCCTGCAGCAGCTTATAGTACAAAACAGCACGTCCCAGCTCCACACAGAGCTTTGGGCTCATTATGTTCGATGCCATGGTGCTCGTATCGATGTGGCAAGGAGACATGACAAACAGTGGGGAATAACTTTTGACGGGAGACAGTGGCGTGTGTGTGTGTGTGTGTGGTGTACTAGCCTCTCATCCCGCTGCTGGACGGTGTTGCAGCTGCCTCTGAAGCCTGGGGCGCTCTGCTCTGCGGCCGCGAATCGCTGGAGGGGCATCTTTGAGAAGACAAGTAGCGGTGGGAGGGACCGCGGTCTCGGTGAGGCTCACGCCGTGGAGAACGAGCCCTACGAGGGATATGGTTTCGCAGGGCAAGCGATTCCTTCTGCTGCCGGTCGAACTTGTGGGTTTGGTGGGAGGGGCTTAGCGGAGTGATACGCAGAGAGAGAGGCGTAAGGTTTTGCCTACCCCAGCTTTATAGTATATGTATGTATGTATGTAGTATAGAGCTGGAGGAAGGAGGTGATTAGCTTAGTTTAGCACAAGGACTGAAAGCATAGCAAAACAATTAGCCTGATTCTCTGCAAAGTTTAAAAATGCGCCTACCAGCACCTGTAAAGCTTATTAATTAACACATTTTATCTTGTTTGTTTAATCTGTACAGAAATACAAATGTAAAAAGGACTGGTTGTGGTTTTATGGGAAGTTACGGTCAACAAAAAACTACTGTAACTATTTCTTGGCAAACAACTGCCGCCGGACACAGTTGTGGAAGCACTGTAGCCTCAGACACTTTGCACAGAACTGCTGGGCATACTTAAACACCCATGAAATTGTTAAAGCATGTAACTACATTCATCTTCGTGTACACATTAAACAAACAAAATGCATATGAATTAAGATGTGCTGAGTTTGGCTAATCACCTCTTAGCTGCAGCTCCGTACTTGATGCAGATACATTAGACTGATATCAATCTCACTTCCTGAAAGAAAGCAAACTATTACTCTAAATATACATTAACACATTTTTTGGCCCACTTTGGGGCAGCGGAAACAAGTTGTAATCACAACACATTTAATTACAGCCACTGTGCTAATATTACTTGTGTCTTTTTCTTACTTACAACCTTTTCTGGAGTTCAAAGGACCTCCATCCTTCATGGAACAGGATCTGGAAAGTTTGGCTTCACTATTCACATGTAGCAAGTACATTGTTTTTTAAGTAGGTCACTTTTCTGTTTCCGCATTAACAGGTTAGATGAGGACAATCTTACTGTAGAGGTTGAGAAATGTAAGGAGAGAGAAAAGCATGTTTAGATGGAGAGTCAGAGGGTGAGAGCAGGAATATCCAGAAAGACACACATCTCTGCAGAGATTCCTTCATACTCTGCATTTGTGGAATTAAAGTTTAAAGATTTAAAGGTATATGAATCAGCAAACCGTCTCCATGAATTAGTAAAATCCTACTGAAGTGGTGTGACGTAGCATGCTATGTGTTTGTTTACCCTTTTGCACCTGTGGCTTAGTCATTCTAATTACACCCATTGATGACTCTCTTTTCCTGCTTCTCTAGAAATGAGAGTTAAGGGTTTAATTAGTCCTCCATGACCCTCATCAGAGCCAGTCTACCTCAATAACACTCGCCTCAATCAAAGGGAACAATAAGCACATGCAGGTGCACACAAATGCAAATGGCTGGGCCCTTCCAAGGGGGTGTACGCATGCGCACTCACACACAAAAACACACACACAGACTCATATGCTCACTTGGGGCAGAGGTCCCCTCAGGATTAGTCAATTATTAAGCGGTCTATCCCTCTAAGAAAGAGTGTTATTGATTGATTATCACTATAGGTTTAATAATTTAGTTGTTTTAATAGCAGAGATATGGAAAGAGAGGGGAAGATGAACAGTCAGGGACAGGGGTGGAGCCAGAGGAGGAGGAGAAAAGGGACAAATGGAGACGACGTAATGGAAAAGGAAAGGAAGAAAAGCAGGAGAGCAGTGAAAAGATGAGGGGTGGAAAAGAAGAGCTGAATGGCAATGAGTCTGTGGACACTGAAAGAAACCCCCGGACTGAAACTCTGGATGGACGAAATGAAACACAAATTCCCATCTTTCCTTCAGCATCTTCTGTTGATGTTCCCTTGTGCAAGTCACTTTTCCCCTTTTCAGTGGAGCGGCCGCAGTGTATGAATGTATCCCTTCTTTCCCTGAGCGAGAGGAAAATGTGTGATTTGTTCTCCATCAGAATAATATAATAAGCTTGAGTGTAGCAGCAGGAAATAATAGCTGAGGGCGTAACAACAGAATGAGTCAAAAAATTCATCAAAACATCTAGGGCCGCAACTTATGCCAATTATTTTCTCGACTAATTGACCAAATGTTTTGGTCAAATTGTTCTGTAAAATGAAAAAACAAAAGAGTAAAGTCAGATTATCTCTGACAACGGTCTTTGTGACCAAAGCAAATCACGAGTCCAAGATGACATCTTCAACTGTGTTGTTTTGTCTGACCAAAAGTCCAAAACCTAAAAATATTCAGTTTAATATTAAATAAAACAGAGAAAAGCAGCAAATCATCATATTGGAGAAACTGGAAGCAGTAAATGGTTGGACTTTTTGCTTGAAATTTGACTTAAACTGTTATTAAATACATTTCAGTCGGCTAATCAAGCAATCGATTCATTATTTCAGCTCTAAATACATCCACGGATATCAGTATTAGTGCACACTCAATGGCATAGAAATTTGCTTCATTAGTGATATTAAAATAGCAAAATCAAAGTAAGTTGTTTAGCAATTAGAGCCTAATCACACTGTCATCATGATATCATCTGCACGCTATTAGCTTCTCCTACAATCAGCACCCCTGAAATTAATGTCAACATGGCTTAAAGGTCGAGTCCGGGAGTTCACGGAAATCATTACACACACTGGTTGTTTCAGTGTAATTAAACCAAACGAATACGCTGTCTTTTATGTGTTGATACTGAATTTAGGATGTTGTGCACGTGCATCCTCCCTCTCTCTGTTTCGTCCTCTATGCTCGTCTTTCGGGCCTCCTTTTCAATTCCTCTCATGGTTCATCACTGGCTCCCGAGTCGGGCTGTGTGAAAGGGATTGTGTGATTTGTGAAAATAGTAAGACAACAGGTCAGCCACCCTTATACCTGCACTTTAAATCCGTGGCATTTTGTCCGGTGTGTTTCTCCTTGTTAAAAATGCATGAACCGACTGTACAGGAGAGGCTCTCCAGCCGCGAGAAGCACCGCTTGCCTGAAAAATTCATGAAAAAGGGTTTTTATCCCCCACTGTTTTGTAAAGGTGGAGAAGAAGAGGAGAGTGTCGTCCGATGTTGACAAGCGGTGCATCCCTGACCCTGTTAGTCCTGAACAAAAACATGTTGGCCCTTAAGCACACACATACATACACATACAGGCATGTAAAAACACACACAGACTTTGTAGGAACTTATGTGCTTGTTCACCTATTGTTCTGTAATATCATCAGATGTTATCAACTCCTCATGGGCTTATCCTCCAAACAAAGATAGAAAGCAAGAGACAGACTTGTAGGATAATTCAGCTTTATTACAACTTGGGACTTATCTTTGTAGTAATATTTTTGGTAATAATAACATTGTATTCAGCAAGTTAATCGCTAAAATTCAATGCTCTTTTGTGTGACTCAAATCGCGTACTTCCGTACTTACACTTAATATTTTGACTGCATAAGTGCGTTCACACTGACAAGTATGGCAAAATGCAGTGTACTATGATACCCGGATGATGTGCACAAAACGGTCAGAAAGTGTGGAACGCTGCACACTTCTCACCCTCAATGGTCGCCATCTTGGCTTCGTAGCGGAAGGGGAGGGACCACCAACGTATGAAAATGGCGGCCGCAGTTGCGATTGTTATTGCTAAAAGTAAAAGCACGTTCATTTCTCATTCATTTTTAATATGACTGAATTGTAGTCAAGTAAGCAAACAAGCTGGCAGATATTTCGGCGTGTGGCAATCGTGGGTAAAAAGTTGGAGATAATGCTCCGCCCTCTTGCAATCTGCCATTAAAAAGAAGAAGAAGAAGACGACGAACAAAGGTTGCGATTGTCATTTCCGGTAAGCACACAACAGCAGTATTTGATTTGAGACAACACTACCCTGTCAAAATGAACGCAAGTAAGTACATAGTGTACACAGTATACTGCATGTAAGTGTACTAACGGAAGTACACGATTTGAGACACAGCTCAAGTCTAGGTTAGCCTGTGGGTTAGCTAACCTGCGGAGGTTCTGAAGCTTTTAAGAGTACAATGTTGACATAACCGATAAAAAAGATCACCAAAACTACAGACGTAAGAGCCACGTTGGCAGTTTTTCTTTATATCCATATACACACAAAGCCATTATTAAATTAAGCTGTTGAGGCTCATTTCCCCTGTCAGTGAGCGCTGTTTTAAAGTCTTGGTGGTTTAGCCGCGGAGCTGTGAGCCAAGTCTACTAACTGTCCCACTGAGGCCGCCGAGGTTCAAACCCCAAATACACCGCCGCTCTGCTCCGCTCTCCTCCCCTGACCACAACTCCCAGCTGCCCCTACACCACTCACAATCAAATAAGATGCATCCACAAGTTCTACAATTCATGAACCAGGTAACAGTTTGGCCCTTAACACTCACCGCATCCGTACAAACAAACAAACACACACACACACCAGCACATCTGTCCTCCCTTGGCAGTACAGGAGCGTCACTGGTGTGATCGCATTATTGATTGCCCTGGATATGTTTTTTTTTCTTCCTTCTTAAAAGCATTTAGCAATCTGGCAATTAGTTAGAGCTTAATGTAGGATGTCAAAACAGTGCTATTGATCCAGCGGGGCAAGGAGGAAAGATTGATCAGTCAACTCATTACGTTGCTGGCGCTGCCTCGTCATAAACACTCCAGATGAGACTCCATCAAAAGCCCATCCCTCGTTCGCTGGCTCTCTTCTGCTGCTTGCTCCATCGCTCTCTCTGCATCAGGCTCCCCAGTGTTTTCTGTTGTTGGCTCCTGATGCCTGATTGCACTGTCTGCACCTGGTTTGAGTTCGGCCTTATTTTTTGTTCTGCTTGTAATTGCTCTCTTGCTATTTGTCCTTTATTCGATTGATTGTTTTCTCTCTCTGTCGCTCCCTCCTTTCTTTGCCTTTCAGTCATCAGTGTGTTTATTGTAACCTATTAGCAAACAATTTATTTCCATCTTTTCTCCCAGCATTTCAGTTTCTACCCTCCATCTCTCCTCTCATTATGTTTCTCTCTCTGTTTCCTCGTCACCACCGCTCCTATACCGCCTCTAAAATCCAACATCCCCGTGTGCAGCAGGAAATATCCAAGCAGTTATCATTCAAATCTCAGAAAGGGCAAATGAAGCTGATTTAGTTTAGTTTGCGTCACTTACATCAATTCATTAGTCAATCATGAAAATCAGGCAGTTGCAGACACACTTGATTCAATTTGCAATAACACACGGCTCAGCAGTCATTTCAGAGTGTCGTATTGTTCAGCGGACAGACGCTAAGCTCATTAAAGGCGGCACAAGCTGCAAAATAATGAGGGCTGGCATTTATCAAACACTTCACAGTCTGAATTTTGATTAAAGCGGTTTTTGTTTTTTTTCCACATCCGCACAATTAAATATTCAGCAGATTTTTACAGAACAGGTGGGTTAGAATAAAAGGTTAAAATGAGGTGATCAGAAAACAGACAAATGTTTGGTTAGCTTACCGGCCGTAATGTATAATGGGAAGTAAATATATTATTTGTCTCATTATTCGCACTTCGATCGAAACAGAGTTTCAGTAGCCTCTGATCGTCACATCACTGACTGGTGCACTGACCCTAGATTTGTGAACTTGAACTGAGTCTCGTGTTAAAAAGCCTAACCCAGTAGCAGTACTAACCAAACTGCGACCGTTTCACCAATCTCGCAAGTTTCACAAATCTAGGGTTACCATCTAGACACTATCCAATGAAATTTCAAGTTAGACAATTTTACTAATTTTCTTATGTTTTGCATGATGTCCAACTTAGCATTTTCACTTCTGTTAACTTACTCAAAGTTGGTGTCCTTTCTAGTTTGGCCATTTTGTAATTATTATTATTATTATTGCAATTTTGTGCAGAAAAGGTGCAGTCAGGTCAGTTTGCATTGTTTCATTTAGATCAGAGGTAACTGTCTTCCAAGTAAAGATAAAGAAAGACAGAATTTTAACACAAATACAATGCATGCTGTGAAGCGTATGCTAATAAGCAAATAAAGTTTCTAAACAACTTAATTCGATGAGTTGTCAACTCATCGTTTAAAGTTCTGTCTGTGATAACTAGAGATTTAATTAAACCTGAAACTGACAAACCTATCCAAGTACACCGATTTAACGTTTAAAGAAGTATAACAGAAAGTATGTTTTCTTGCACTCCACAACTACAGAACACAAGTAAACTGAACTTTCTTGCTTTGTATTAAATAACATCAAATTTTAGTTATCAGGACTCACTCACTGCTGTCAAAGCAAGAAACGCTCATTCTGCTTGTGAACCTTTTGACCTCGCTCCTCTCGTGATCCAGTAGCAGCATGAAAAGCGCCGGTGTGATTTGTGTGCTGTTTTGGTCTCAGCTCTCTGTCGTTCATGTGTTATTGTTGTTTTCCTGGGGGAAGAATAAGTGCATCATCAGGAGGGGTCGTGTAATATAACAGCTGATGGACTTTGAGATTCACCTCATTTTCCATTTGTCTCCGGTCTATTCAGCCCTTTATCTCTGCTGCACTTCTGCTTGTTTTTAGAGCGTTTCACTTGATAACAGCTTTCAAATGGGATGTCAGCACATTTAGAGAGGAAAACAGCAGGAGCATAAAAGATAGTCCCGAAGATGTTTTTTTTTCTTTTTTCCTTTGGATCAAGTCTAGACATCTGTTCTTACCAGAATCCTCCTATCTCCCTCTGTTTGTCTTTCTCTCTTCATCTCTTTCTCTGTTGTTTTTCTCTCACTCTGTCTCCTCTTTCTCCTTTTTCCTCGTCTTCTCCAGCCGGCCCCGTCTCTTCCTCTCTCTCTCTCTCTCCGCCTGCTCCCCTACCCCTCCCATCTACCCTTGTGCCCCAACAAGTGTCTTATATTTCCAATGATGATTTAGCTCATAAATCTTGATAAAGCCACTGGCTGTTCCGTTTCGGTGGAACAGGAAACTCTTGTAGGAGCAGGAGGAGACAGAAGATGAGGAATGACTCTCGTTCAAGAGGTTGTCCTGTTTTTCTGTGTTTTCCATTTTGATGGCGTCCTCTGAGAGGGAGCATTTTTGTGTATTTAGAGCCCTTTTTTCGTTGGAATTCACTCGAGGCATCTGAGGAGGTTTTTTGTTGATTGTAATCATATCTGTGTTTGTTCAGCCACCCTAATGTTTGTATCTGTATCTAATCCATTTTGTTTTTGTTTCAAGTGAGCCATTACTTCTAGTCGTTTTCCAACCACCTCATGTGTTTACCTGAAATGATTAAACAATCCAACAGAAAACCTGTGAAAAAGAAAATCTCTCTCTATTATGGCCCCGGCAGACTGGCAGGGAAACGTCTCCTCAAAATTACGTTTATATACTGCTAATTTGTTTTGTAGGAAATGCAGTTTTTGTCAGAATTATGTTCAGTTGCAGCAACGTTTTTCTTTGAGAAAAGGAAGCTCTACGTTTTTATACCACAATGAAGTCGTAGGGAGGTGATCAGGGTGGAGGATGGTTGTGAAAAGAACAACACTTTGTCACTGGAGACTGGGGTTTGTACTCTGAGCCCTGAATGTGGCATGGTTTAGGAAACAAAAGCATGTAAAGTAAAAAGTATTTAAAGTATAAATGTCGTGACTTGTGCTTCAAGTCACTGTTGACTTTTTCAGGTCTGCTGCAGCCTCACTTGGACCAAGTCAGGGGCATCTTGGAAAATGAAGGGAAAGTGTCTTGTAATTGCCACTTATGTCACAGTTACATAACTCAGAGTTACATAAATTTCCATCCAAATGTAATGCAAATTTTCCAAAAAGTCTGCAAAAGAAAATGTGAATTATGTGGAATGTGGAAAACATGGTGAAAATCTGGCATTTCTGTTTGTTTCATGTCATTTGAGGAACGTCCTCCAGCTGATGTTTTCGTCTGTCGCAATCTTTCGTTTCTCCAGTGAGAAAGCGGAAATTTCAGTGGATGTTTAAGTGACATGCTTCGTGTACGTCATGATTTATTTGCAAAGTCTGTTTTAATTGCACTTTGTTGCATTTTAGTTTTATCGATACACCAACTTTTCCACCTCGTAAAAACGTAAAAGTGTAAACATTTTTTTTGCGATAATTCAACTTTTTTTCCCGCTGTTTCTTTGCAGGTTTTTTTAAATTAAAATGCACATAAAAGCAGGAGGATGGAAACGCACTTACAGTATAGTCTCACTTTAAACCAAGACCCAGTTCTTTGCCTAATATTAACCAAGTACCTAAACATAACCCTAAAAACATGCATCCATTTCTATGACTGGATATTGTCGGGAAAACATATGAAATACGGTCTCAGTCAACATTTTGTGGAGACATTCATTACAAACCTTTCTTCATGATGTTGATTGGTGGCATTATGTTTCTGTCTAAACATATTTGCTGTAGTAGTAGTATATAACCACCTCACCTCCTCTTCTTCTGAGAACACAAAATAATTTTAAGATTAGTACGGTTAAAACAAAATCACATTCAGAAGAATTAAAAAAAAACAAACATTCATTATGGTCTGTAATGCTGGTTGCAGCAGGGAACAACCATCATTGCTCACATACAAACAGATGCACGCATTTTTAGGGGAACACATCCACATATACACTCCTCCCTGTGGTGGCGATGATGTCACCACACAGGTGCAGCAGTGAGGGATTAACCACTAATTACTGCCTGTCATTCCTTTAAAAATCTCTAATTGGTCCACGTCATTATGAGGCAGCTTCGGCTCGCCTCGTCTTTGTCTCCGCTGAAACATTGCTCTGCTGTGTGTTTTTTCTCTAAGCCTGTGTTTCTGTAATAATGACACATTTCCTCCGAGCAACAGTTACTCTTCCCCGCTGCTTTTAGATCCTCTGGGACGAGACTACTGCTAATAGTATAGTATTAAGGCAGAGGCAGGCTATAGTTAGTAATGGCATTACTGAGGCTTTGATGTACAGCACGCTTGATAAAGACACTAAGCCCCGGCTTGGCGGCCATTATTTCCTTTTGCTGGAAAATGTCAAAAGGTGCTGAGATATTGTCTTTGCAGGGTTTCACTCACTTTGGTCAGGTGACATATCACCTTTTCGGATGTCTCACCGCTCATACGAGAGGCTTTGTCAGGCTTTGAACTCCATCTTGAATGTTTTCAGGTACAATTTTCAGGTAGAGGAATCTTTTCTGCTGTTAGAATACAAGCTCCATTGAAACAACTATTACATTTCCGTGGCAAAAACATTTCTCCCAAATTGTCCCCCACTTTTTTTTAACATTTTAATAAAATGGTGTGTTTTGTCTTCATCATTTAATTTTCTAAACAGAGTGTATCATGGGCAATACCTTGGCTGCCACTGGTCGCATTTTGTTGAAACTCATTGCTGTTTATCAGCGCACTTATTGGCTCGAAGGGGAACCAAAACATTTAACTGCCTGTGCTCAATCACACACAATACTTAGGAGTTTTATTTTCTTTGCTTGCTGCATTCACTTACAATCACAACTCAACATTATTCGAGGTCAACATAATGCTTACTGTTTGCTTGTTTAAAAAAAGCTCGTCCAGGATTTTCTCCATCATGTCCTGATGTCAGATTGGGCAGCGTCAGCATCCTGTTTGTGCTCTATGACTTTCCCTCCCTCCTGGCCAATCATAAATGTCTCTGCACCAGCTGTCACTCCTGTCACGACCTTGTTGACGATACTGACAACGTTCTGTGTTTATGTTCCATTTCGTTATCAGTGTTTAGTCTTTGTTTGCCTGCTGTAGGCATGCCTGGCCATCCCTGTCAAGTGAAGCCCTTTGCAAGGTCTCTTTCTCTTCTATAACCAGGTTTGGTAGGAGTACATCAACTTTTCTCATAAGTTGGGGTTGTCATTTACAATTATAATTTACATGTTGGTACTGTGCAGCCTTTTGGCACTGTAATTATTAAGTGCTTTACAAGTAAATAAATAAATGAGGGAGGGAGGAAAAGGTGGAGTATATAAGGGCAATAATGGGCTTTTTTTGACAGAAGAAAAACATAGCTTAAGACTACAAAAAATGTAGTCTGTGTTAGCACCAGATTAAGACAGATGCTGATTTGACAATAATATGTTTTAAATGTTATGCAGACCACATTTATGTAGATGACAGTGGAAGAATTACTAACAACTTTAAGTCCCCCTCCACTCAAAAGTGTGTTTTTCTTATTGTTGCTTCACTTAGATGTTTGAGCGTCACATAGATGTGAAAAAAATCATATCAGACACCATTTTATATTCAAACAGAACATTTGTATACATCTGAAAACACGTCTGGAGGGGATCTTTAACGATCTGGGGGTCGAGCCGTATTTACAGTCAAGCTCATGCGCCCTGAATCCCAAACCTCAGCCTGTACAGGCTGCCAAAACAATCTGCCAAAAAGCAAATTAGTATTACTTAAATACTTACTTAAAGAAAATCAGTTTTAATTAATTAAAAATGCTTAAGGAAACTACTTATATAGTCTCACCTACAGTGCCTTTTTCCTCAAGAACAGTTTTAGACCACAATTCCTGAGGTTAAGCATGTATTAATTGAGATCATGTGTAGTAATACTGTCCTGAGGCAGAAAGAAGGGGAGGTGCTGTGACAAAGATGTTTAGCTGGATTTAAAACTCCAAAATGTAACTTTGGTTACACGTTGTACAATTTCTGCAACTGAAGCACTGAGATGCCGCTCAGTCCTGCGAGAGTGGCAGCAGTTCTTCTGTGTTTGTCTTACCAAGACATACAGTAGATCAGCTTTTACAGCCTCCCTCATCCTTACAACTTGTGTGTGTGTGTGTGTGTGTGTGTGTGTGTGTGTGTGTGTGTGTTCGTTGATTAAAAGTGTTATTTATGAGGTTGAAGTGCTGAGTACAGGAATTCTCCACTGTACACCAAGGAGAGCACTACTACCACTCACTTTCTTAACACTCATCCACATGCAAACACACACCACACACACCTACACACACACACACACAGTATGCTGAGTCTAGGTACTTTCCTTTCCTCCACATCCACCCACCCAAACACACACACGCACGCTCTTACACCAAGGTGAATTTTATGCCGCCTGGTGCATTACTCATTTCCTTTCCAATGACGTTTTTATTAAAAGATAAATTGTAGACAGAGCTCTGTGTAAAAAGAACATATTAATTCAGCTGTTGCTTAATTGCATCAGGGATTTAGACGTACTCTCCCATCCAATCTGCTTGTACAATTCCCTGCAAAAGCCCTCAGCTTGCTCCTAATCTGCAAACCAAGCAAGTGTCTTTTTTTGTTTGTTTTTCTCTTAAAAGACACTGGATTTATAGTGGGATTAACAGAATGGGAGAGATGTAGCAACACTCAAACACTCCAGCTCTATCACTGAATTCAATTTAGCATATTTTTCTGTTTCTCTCACATCGCCTTGAGCATGCCTGAGTTCTTTTTCATTTCCCTTTCTGTTTGCTGGGTGTCTCTCTCTCTCTCTCTCACACACACACACACACACTTAACTCTTTAGTATATTCACTTGCAGGAGCTCTGATGTGACATAACACTTTTTATTAATTACATTGTATCACGACAGACTGGTCCACGTTCAGAGAGAAATCATATCATCATCATCATCATGACTCACTGTGTTCATTTCCACCACGCAACTGCATGACTGTACAAGTTCCCTCTGGTGTGTGTTTCTCTGTGTGTGTGTGTGTGTGTGTGTGTTCACCAGCAGAGCACTTTTGCTTCGCTGTACCAAATAGCAACCTGCTTGCAAAGACAGACGTTAGTTGCATCAATCAGAATATTTCCAGCTTTTAATCACCTTGTGTGCTTTGCAATACAGATGTTTCTTACATTTCGAAGAGCATTTTTAGGCATTGAAATAACATTTTAACATCTCTTTCACACAGAAACCTTACAGCACTTTGTCCTCTGTCCTATTTTAAGCCTCTTACAAGCCAAACAACCACAAAACACCCAAAATCCTCTTTTTTTTTCTAGCACGGAGGCAGCAACGAAACCCTCGAAACACAGAGACAAACAGCACAGAACCAAAAAAAAAAAAAAAAACTGATACTGGAAAAACAGAGATACTGCATATAGCAAATCACAGTTTCATTTTTTTTTTAAAAGAGAAGCAGTTTTTGTGGTATTACATTCTTCAGGGCGTAGGGGCTCCAGAAGCATCCAAGCACAAAGGTAATCTTAAAGATGACCTTTATGATATTTCAGCTCAGATTAAACGTGATATGGATCAGAACACACTCAAAGTCGGGATGTGTATCTCTGAGTCACGTGGTTTTAGCCCAAACTCAGCCCAGTATTTATGTTATAGTGAGGCGATAGGCAAAAAGAAAATATCCATTAATATTGCTGATATACTTCTGTGAAAACCAGGCTTTAGTAAGTTGTGTCGAGAAGAAGGCTGATTTTGGAGACATAAATAAAGCAATTGAGTGATTCCATAAATCTTAGCTGCCATAATACCAACCTCAGTCCAACATGACTGGGTAAAGTCATTTATCATGAATTGGTGAACAGCGACAACAAATCGATTGCTGATTCCTCCGTTGAATCTCATTGCATTTGAACCAGGATTTGGCTGGAGTCTGAATCCCTCCTGACTTCACTCCGGCATCAATCAGCCTTCTCCACACACAACACACACACACACACACACACACACACACACACCACCGGGAAAATGAGCAAACACAGCTCTGCATCCCCGGGGGCTGCTGTATGTCATTTTGTGTATTTGTGAGTCCCATGTAGCTACCCATTTCTCTGCCCTCCGCTTCTAAGACAAAAAGAAGAAAAACAGTACAATCTAGATACTGACACAGTCTCGGACACAGCAGTTTGTGACGCTTGTTTCTTTCTGCAGCTTATTCACATTTGTACATGTATTTTTGTTCATTCCTCTCGCTGTTATTTCATTTTACAAAAAAAAAGAAAAAGTAGCACTTTTTAAGAGACCAAAGTTTAAGACTATCACGTACAGTATAGGCAGCATAAGAGGAAAGTTGGTTGAGTAGTCTATTTTACAGTAGGTCACTTGAAGAAGAGAGAGAAAGAGAGAAGTCTGTGATTGTCAGTCCCTCCTTTTCTTGAGGTGTCCATTCGTACAGCAGTTGTTGTTTTTCCTCCCTTTGTTTTTTCTTTGTTTGACCAGTATCTTTTGATCTGAGGCATCGATGCAAAGACGGACGATCTTCAGCCAGAGTTAAAGTTTCACAGGACGCTCCAGAAGTCTTCATCATAACAAATACCCCCCTCACGCAGCCTCTTCCTATCTGTCAAAACATCACCGCTGTCCAGCTTGACCCAGTTCATTATTTAAAAAAGAAAAAAAAAAGAAAAAAGGAAACACAGCAGGTATGTACGCACACAGTGCAGCCAGCTGGGATGTTGCTTCGACCTACTCTAAACTTTTGACATCGGAGGCGTTCGTATGCGCTGTGTTTTTTTTTTCTTCCAGCTCACACACCTCTGCCCTCTGTTATTGCACCGAGTTATTGTGTGGCAAGTTTTTGAATTGTGTTGAGTGCAAACTCTACTTACAGCATGGATGGATTTTGAGGACCTTGTTAGCCCGCCTTGTCAATGCAGCAGCCATTAAGCCGCGCATTCATGCTCTGACAGGTGACAATAATTCTGCAATGTGTCAAACTAAATCTACAAATGTGGCAGACTGGTGAAATATCCATCCCTGCTGTAGAGCACACTGTACATGAGGACAGGCTGGGTAGCTGTTAAGAGGGGAGCCTGGCATAAAAATACATATACACTCAAGATTATCTTTACACATTTGCTAAAACGTAATCAATTAAACCAGTGATCAATTTCCATCAGTTTGTTGTTGCAAAAGGCAACCTTAGATATAGAAAGAAATGTACAAAATGCTTCTTAATTTATAAATAATAATACTATAAATCAATAAAATCAACAGTTTCAAGTTCACAAACATCAATACCATCAAGTGCTGTTGTTAATAAACAAATAAGACTTATATTTCCAGATTGATGTTTTACATCTAATTAAAATGGCTGTTAGCGAAACCGCAGTGATTATGACTTTTCTAATATGTCCGTAAAGAGTAAAATATGCCGCAGTATAATGCCAAAACAAACATTAAATGTGTTCCCTTGCATGCATGTGAGCTGTTGTATATACAGTGTGTCTGTATGTGTTTTGTCCAGATACGCGAACTGTACTGTAAGTGAGTGAAGTGGTTCTCAATAATGGGGATGTGTGGTGCATTATTGAGTTTATTTTCAGTGTAAGCTGTTGGTGGATTGCCAGTAAAATGTGTTTGGAGAGAGTGTGTGTGTGTGTGTGTGTGTATGTGCGTGTGGTTGAGGCCAGGGATGTGATGGGAGCGTGAAGTTGAAATTGTGGCTTATAGAACATCTGCAGGCCACGGTGATGATGGATGCTCACTTTCACTTTCTCCCTGAGGACATTCACACCTCCTCTCTTCCCCCCTTTTTCACTCCTCTATCTTCTCTTTCTCCTTCATCTTTCTCCACGTGACCCCTTCGTACCTTTTCACTCCCATTGTCTTCTCCTTTCTACCCCATTGCGTCCGTCCTGAACCCTCTCCTCTCCATTTCTTCCCAACTATGCATTATTACCTCTCCTCCTATTTCTCCTCTCCACTGCTCCTCATTCCAGGCCCCCTCTCTTTGTTTTCTTCCCCTTCACCTCTCCATCCCTCTATCCTTCCTTCTCAGCCATAAAACAATAAGTCTTGAATGTCTGTGAGGAGACTGTGCTAATGGAGCCCATTAGGCTGTAATGAAATATACATTACACCATTACAGTGGACGAGGCCTGGCTAAAGCACTGCACCGCTCAAATAATAAAACATGCACAATTCAATTTCCTTCTCGGCCCATTTTGAGTGTCTTTCAGTGTGTGTGTGTGTGTGTGTGTGTGTGTGGGGATGGAGGGATGACGGGATAAGGTATACAGTGTGTGTGTGTGTGTGTGTGTGTGTGTGTTTGTGTGTGTGTTGTCGTGTGGATCCCCTCTAGCACAGATGTGGTTTTCAAGGATGTCTGAGTGCTGAGAGCCTTGATGATTTAATATGGGTTGACCAAATGAACCACACCTTCTACAGCGCCACCGCCCACACATCTGACCGAGATCTGACCACTCCAAACCCAGCCTCCCTTGGCAATCTTTACGCCCTCCCTCCCCACCCACCCCCCAACACCAAGACCTCGCGATTGTTGGACAGCTGCGGACAAATTAATCAATTGACCTCCGACACGAGCGCTTGACATCACAAGTGAAGCATCTGTCACTTTTTGGAGGTGGGGGGGGAGTAGTCATCATGTTACCCTGTGCTGTATGACAGTGCAGTCTGAGGCCTGAGCAAAGTAAATATGTCACAGAAATCAGTGAATGCAGATATGAGTGCATATATTCTTATAATCATGTATATAAGTCTGTTGCATGAGGAGATATCGTAGATCAGTGCCAGATAGATTGAACTTCTTTTTTACATTTCTAATATTCACAATTACAGTATAGTAGAATACCTCAGCCTTCTTCCTGAATTATTTTTTCACCACAGCAGTTCAGTTCAGCTTCAGCAGGCACTATATTGTTAGTAATTGGGTTTTTTTTTTTTTTAAATCAGTGAAATTATCCAACCAGAAGTCATCTTTTGTCGTCTGACAGGCAGAAAACCAGACTGTGTTTACTTTTCCAACATTTTTCTTGGTCATTATTCAGTCAGTCTACTGTATGTGTAGCAGTGTGTTAATCATCGCCTGTGCAGTCTTTTCCGCAGGCCATGTTGGATGAAAGCTGACATTAATACTCATGTAAAGACAGACGGAAAGACAGACGGACAGACAGACAGACAGGGTGAGAGGGGAAAACACAGTGTCTTTATGGCTCGACATCGCACAGAGCCATTTCCTGTGAAACGTCTCACCGTCGCACAGTCTCATATTTACACGCAAAGGATTGAAACTTCCGGAAATCCTCCCCGCGCTGCACCTCCTTGAAATTTCCGGCTGTTCAAACGAGTCCTGTTGTCCGACAGGCAGCGAGAGGATGAGTCACAAAATTTAAAGTCCTGTTAATCAGGTTTCATCAATTTAGCCCCAGTCAGTTTAAAGCATTTGAAAAGAAGAAGTGAGAAGCTTTTTTTCCCCCCCTCCAAAGTTCAATTACTCTTCCTAAATGTCTCCTCGGGAAGGAAGGAGGTGAAGGAGTAGGGATGCACAAAGGAGAGGAAATTGGTGGGGAGGAAAAGAGGCGATTGGGGATGAGTTTGAGGAATTTTTTGATTGCCTTTAAGAGTTTGATAATAGCTTCACATCCTGTACAGCGGTACCTCGCACGCACACACACTTGTACGAGCATCGCACACTTCATTCCCAGGTGTCACCATCCTAGCACACACACACACACACACACACACACACACATGCATGCAACCTCAAATGCACATACACACTTAGATACAGTAACCATCCACACTCACACACACACATCCAAAACTCTCCTCCGTCCTCCTCCTGTGTTCAGCCCAGTATATCCAGGTATACAGGCGAGGCCTTGGCCAGATTGAGGAGCAGACCGTGGATTTCTTTGATGTTGAGTCTCATGTGCGGCTCTCTCTGCCAGCAGCCCAGCATCAGGTCGTATACTTCTTTAGGACAGGTCCTGGGGCGCTGCAGCACCCTGCCCTGGGTTATACACTCAATCACCTGCAGAGGAAGAAAGACAGACATCAAGTTCAGTGTCAGCGGTAGTCTTGGGCCTCTGTTACAGAACAACAACAACAACAACAAAAAAAAAACAGGAACCTCCTCATCAATTCAAGCTGAAATTCACAACTTTCTGCAAGTTCAAACCCCAGTGAAGATGATGGAGCATTCGCTTGGTGAAGCTGTTTCACCTCGCTGCAGTGGCATACAGTGGAAATGTCACTGTGAATAAATTATTTACTGAAGTGATGAAGTTAGACGACACTGGAGTAGTCAACCAAACAAATCCAGTCCAATTTCTCAATAGCACTGTAAGAGGAAATTTAGTTATTTGGCACAGGAAGACTTATATATTAATTTAAAAAAATAAAGATTTCAGCTTTAAATCTACTTCAGGACGAGGATTTGTGGATCAAGGAGAGGAGTCTTTTTGAAACTGTAACTATATAAACATAAGCTCTCATGAGCTCTCCTCAGTATATCATTCTCTGAGAGCGGTTTGGAAAATATCTATACTGTTAATAGTGTGATATAATTAAGCTTTTAATAATTTCTTCAACCATTAAATACACCCTGCTGTGTGTGTGGAATGAATACCAATTAATGGCTTCTATTAAGCTCCAAAAAAACAGTTGTATCTTCCAAATTGCAGCATATCCATTTCACAAAATGTAATACCTGAAGATTATCATTCAATATCTCTAAATTATCAAGAATCCAGTTTGTTAGAGTGTCATCATTTCTGCTAATCGAGCAGTTACCTGCTCCTCCTCATTCTGTGATTGTTATCAGTTTGTGAGAGTAGATAAATAATAATTATCTCAATTTGGACTCCAGTATCCTGTGTAAAAAGATATCTTGAGCATCAGGTTTGGGTCAGAAGGTGAGTGAACTACGAATCAAGAGAGATTTAATAGATACGGGAAAAGAAGACCGTGGAAGGGGCTAAAGGTTAATTTTGGATGTAACCAGAGTGAGTAGGAGAAAATGGGCTGCTGACATGGTAATAAAGCTGTAACCAGACTCATCATATGGTTGTTGAGGTTAAGGTGAAGCTGAAGGGTTGAAGGGCTCCGATACAGCTTTGTTTTCCGGAAACTGGGTCAAGACCCAGAGTGTAGTAAATGGAAGATTTGTAAGAGTTATTAATTATTCAGACAAACAGACAATTGTTTGCTTATTTATTTATTTGTTTACTAGGTTGTTTTTTGTTGTTGTTGTTGTTTTTTTGCTGATACAGCTCCCCTTTATATACACTTAGATGCTCCAAAGACATTTTGGCTGACAGTGTATTTAATTCAGTAGATCAAACTGAGAGATTGTTATTTCAGTAATCTTTTGTAATTTGAGCAAGTGTTTAATAAAGCTGAAGTTCTTTTAAAATTATTCTTTGTTTCCCTTTTTGTAGTTTTTGAAATAGTTAAAATCATCTTATTCCACACTGTCTGGCAGCATCACAGATATTCTCTATCAGCTTGTTCCAGCTCTTTATTGAAAACATATGATGTTTACGCTGAGTGAAATCTTCAAGACC
Organism: Macquaria ambigua; assembly: GCA_008360985.2. Classification (NCBI taxonomy): domain Eukaryota; kingdom Metazoa; phylum Chordata; class Actinopteri; order Centrarchiformes; family Percichthyidae; genus Macquaria; species Macquaria ambigua. Next base: position 203,449 of record VMKM01000576.1, on the reverse strand, counting down.
AAGAATCCACGTTTTTTTTTTTATTGGTTGCAACACTCAATGAAAATATTCTCAATATATTGTTCATTATTTTGACACATTCCCCCCCCCCCCCCGAGGTTCAGCCTGACGTATTTGGTAACTTTGGGATCTCCGCTAGAATTTAAAAGTTCTGTGGGTTTAAAAAAGTGTTTCTAATCCACAGGCAGGTCTTAACTGCTTGCTAAGGGGTTTAAACAGCAACTATCTTGATTAATTAAGTCATTTATCAAGCAAAAATGCCAAATATTCACTGGTTCCAGCTTCTCAAATGTGATGATTTGCTGCTTTTCTCTGTTTTATATCATTATAAATTAAATATCTTTGGTTTAAGTATATTTGTTAAAACAAGCCATCTGGAGACGTCACCTTGGGCTTTAGGAAATTGGCATTTATCACTATTTTTGTACACCTTTACAGAGCAAACATTTCATCAATTAGTCGAGAAGATAATCTTCAGAGTAAGTGATAATGAGAGTAATGGTTGGTTGCAGCTTAATGTTAGTGGAAATCCTCACTTTAGTGGCTGCGTGGCACTGTATGCTGGACATGAAAAGTACTTAGGGACCAGGGTTTAAATCCTGAACCACAAAACCACAGAATTCAGTGAGATCAAGAAAAATGGGACATTTTGTGAGCCCCTTTTGAAAAACAGGGTTTGAATATTCCTTTCCACTAAAAACGCAAGTCACATCTGCCTCCTCCAAGCTCCCCAGCTCTGTGTCGTACCTCACAATTAATTCAAGACACAATGAAATGATAAACAATTTATTGAGTTTCTAAACTATCTGCCTTAGCTTTATATAATGAGATGACTTGGGCCAAATGATTCATACAATGTATACCTATGAGAAACTTGCACACAAAACTGATCAAATATTTAGTTTTATTCCTAACCGAGGGGCTGTTTTCTCATGTCTCGCGGCTGCAACATCTTGTTTGCCATCACTTATTAAGCTGAAGGTGCTTCCATGATTACATTTACATAAAGTTATGTTGCTCTGTACTTTTGACTTCAGTTCTTTTTGTGCAGATCACATTACGTCACACCATTATGATGGATCAGTTACCTTCACAAGGTGGATGCCTGTTCACAGCGTGACCTGTCTTTGAGTTTGTGTTCAGAAGTTTCACTGTACCTCATTATTGGAGAGCTGGTACCACGGCTGTTTTCCATAGGTGAAGATCTCCCAGAGAACAACTCCTAGACTCCACACATCACTCTCTGTGGTGAACTTTCTGTACATGATGCTTTCAGGGGGCATCCAGCGGATTGGCAGCATGGTGTGACCTCCGACCTTTGAACACAACACATGCACACAGAAACAGAGAAAGAGAGAGAGTATAAAGTCAGTATAGTTTACAGTGAGCGTAAGAGAAAGTTAAGATTTGGAGAGCTGTTAAACATCATCATCCTCTGACAGACATGTACGCTCTATTCTCTTCTATTCTGCGACATCATGCATTTCGAATGCATGGTCACGCAGCTTTCCACATTTCTCACAAGGGTTCACTCAGGAATTTCAATACACTTTTAAGTAGCGCTGCCAACATTTCACTCCTCCAAACTGCTGCCTGAGGTAGGCTGCATCATCTGTAGCACACCTCTCACTCCTGATCAGTGTATCATTTTATTTCACTGAAGGGAATTCTGGTGAGAAAGCATTGCTTTGAATCCCCTCAATCAAAGAGGGTATATACATGTACGAGCATTGAGCTCACAAGGAACGCACTAATTAATTGGTCACCGATCACAATTAAAGGATAAATGTGAAAAATAAATGGTCCGTTATCAGCCAACTGTCAATCAAAAAAAAAAGAAAAGTTGCTGGATCAGATAAACAACCAAATGTTTGCTATAAAATGTACAGTATAGGCCAGTTTGTGTGAGTCAGCAAAATGTTAGCAGGCGTCCATTATAAATAAATATCTGTGCACTGCTCGTGAGTGGAATTTCATTAATTCAAATATTATTTAATTTGATTTAAATGACTGAGTTCCAGCGATTCTCAGAAAGCAGAAATCACCAGCTAATCCCACACAGGAACTCACAGGCGCTCTGAGAGACATTTGGTCATTTCATTAAGCTCTAATCTGAACCGAGCCTTTGGAGCCTGTTTGTTGTATTCATTTGCTGTTTTTTTTTTTTTTTTTTTTTTTTTTACTGTCCATAAACACCGACAGTTCATTTCTGTTGAGGCTCTCACAGACTGTGACTGGGTTGAGGTTGGAGCGTGGAAAACTTTTCCATGCTTCACCGGTGACAAAAGGTGAGTTAGCCTCCTCAGTCATCAAGCACACACTAACATGTAATTACAGTATTATGTTTGGTCAAAAGCTATATTTACATATTTATTTGTTGGCACCCAGTCGTAATAATACTGTTCCTCTGTCAAAAATGTTAGACATGCCAGTGCTTGACTTTTTAACCTCAACCTGCTCTCCCTTTACTTCTCCTCCGAACATGAATCTACCGACCGACCTGCGCTCCATTGCTCCACACAGATAGCACAATCCATTTTCTGAGGTTTATGCCTGTTATTAATGGCTTGGTACCCACACTTGGCCTGTTCCTTTGTTAGTCAGTGGGTTATTTTATGGAGTAATAAAATGTGCACAGTCACATAGATAGCCATCGGGTTCACTGGCACGCCTGGGGAAACATATCGGCCTCCATCTCTGCAGCCCTTACTCTTCATAACCAGGCACCCTCCCTCATTTTTCCCCCTGCAGCGGCTTGTCTTGCTGCTGGTTTGTCTGTTTCTTATTTGCATTTCTCTCTCTGTCTCTGCCAAATTCAGATGTGCTTTACTGGCATGGTCTTAATGAAGTGTAGTATTGCCAAAGCAGTGCGGTACAGGGGTTATAATGTATGAATGATAATATGGAATCCAGTAAAAAAGACAACAAATGCTTTACACATTACATTATATACACTACAACATATTATACAACACTATTTATACTACAACATACATGTTTTCTTCATCTTTGGATGTCAGAATTATAATGCTCTGTTTTGAAGTGCAAATATACTGTCTGTCAAACACGGCACACACAAACTTATTGATTACGAATAGCTGGTGCAGCCCAATCCAGTAAACTGAGATTTAGGAAAGTAATCATCATAACTGACTGTAATTTTAGCAATTTTAAAATGTGTTGCATTGCATTGTGGGATAGTTAGACTTTTTTTGTTTTATTGTGGGAATTTTGTGTAAATGTAGTGCACTATATAGTAAACAGATAGTGATTAATATTAGATTCATAGAAGGAAAAGTGATTTTGGCTGCCATTGTTTATTCTATTCTATAGATCGTTTTCTGACAGTATTTATTCACTCATGTGTCTGAACCTGCTCATAGACATTAGTCTTTTTGTTTTATTCATCATGGCTGATCATTTCCCCCCGATGGTCTGAAATATTAATGTTGGGCTCTTGAACTGCTGGGCTACATTTTTTTTTAATGTTTGTTAACTGTCTGTGTGAGTGTGTTTTGAGACAGAGAGAGAATGAGGAGATAGGAGAAGGGCAGTCTTTTCAAAAAGGCTCTAACGAGGCTGAATTGAAAGAGGAAACAGAGGAAAGAAAACAAATGAAGGAGCAGGAAGGGAAAGCCTCAGATTAAATCTTCTTGTCATTGGGAAGGAAGGGGCATCGAATTTTAAGAAAGTCACGTTTACAGTAGAAGACTCAACATTTTCAAAGATTCTCACTGAAGTATAGACGGTGCATCTCTCTCTGTCATCACCTCTTTCTCTGTTGTCTCTTTGCTGTCAGTAGCTTCGTCATCTGTCTTTGTCTCCTCTGCTGTTCCCCCTCTCTCTCTCTCTCTCTCTCTCTCTCCCTCAATCTCTCTCACTTGTTCTCACCTTCCCTCACCGCCGCTAAGCCCGCCTGTCTCTCTCCCTCTCTGTCTTATAAATATGCATCATTTCAGCTAGACAGACCACTGCCTGAGTGTTACAGGAAAGCCTAAAGAAAGAGGAAAAAAAAAAAAAAGCAGAGGAGGACTGTGGGATTTTGTAGTGACCTCCTGGAGGCTGTGGTTTCCATGGCAACTGGACCAGTTAGAAAAGAAAGCATTATGGGATGTGGTGTGGGAGGGGCTTATGTGACTAACCCCACCTACTCTTTGTTACACACTACCTTAACTGCCCTCTGTGTTGCTATGGAAACAAAAACTCTTTCCAAGAAAGGTGTGTGTGTGTGTGTGTGTGTGTGTGTGTGTGTGTGTGTGTGTGTGTGTGCGTGTGTGTGTGTGTGTCTTATTTTTTCCCCCCTGGAGAATAGAGCACGTTCTTCTGCCCGGCTCAGATACAGTAAAATGGTTGACATATAGGTTTACACAACATGCTGTTGTTTATTTTAATGATGCTGCCACTCATCTCCAATGAAAGTCCAGCAAAAAAAAAAGAAATCTGTTTTACTTTCAATGCACTTAATTGTCAGGTTAAAAACAATATGAATTCTTACAGTAGCTGCTGTATTTTTCATGGAAACCAAGAACTCATATAAAATATTCAGCTGGCATTTGAAGTAGGGTTTTGGACAAAATCAATATTGTCGCAATTTTTCTAATCACTGCATTGTCTCATTATAGATTCAGTACATCACACTATTTACTGAAGTATTCAAAGTAACGTGGTGAGAAGCTGAACTCATGTTCATCACCTAGGTCAAATGTTTTTCTAAAAATTGAAAAGAATGTAAATCAAAATATTATTTAAAAAAAAACAAATATACATTCTGTGACGGCCCCTCTGCTTGGTTCACTCTGCTGTGGCTTTTCCTCTGTTTCCAGGGCTGCCAACCAGTTGGATGGTTAATCAGCAGCATGGGACACACCTGGGTCCGGTGTGCCCCATGCATATATCCAGAGCAGCAGCCAGTCCTTTTGGGGAGATCTCTTCCTCTCTTCATCCACTCCCTACACTACTGACTTTACAGATTCCTCCCACTTATTTGTTTTGATTATTTTGCTTATTTTGTGGTTAATAAATTACTTTGGTGTTTAGTATACCAATGTGTCTCCCGTTTTTGTCACAGTCTTTGAGTCAGGCTGTGACAATTGTCAGGAATTTAAGCTTTCACATTGTGCTGAGAAATAACCCTTATCATTCATTTCATCTGGCAACGGCAGTTGGTTTCAGTTGAACATTCTGTTGCTAGTAGCAACCACTACTGGCACAGTTCCATAGCAGTTGCAGTTTACCTGCCATTGTTACATTCAGCCTTTTGTCAGACCTGTGACCAAGCAAATATTGACAAGCATCTTTTATTTACTCCCCAAATGCCCTTGTTGGAGTGTTGTCATAGCTATTCTTGACGTTATTGTTGAGCTGTAATGTGTTCATTTAGCTTTCCTGCAGTGGAGGTCTACAATGGGTATTCTCATGCCAGCAGTTGGGGGTTCTGTTGCTAGGAGCAATTGCTACTGACACAATTCTATAGTTACAGTTTAACCGCGACTCGGGCCTACATGACACCCTGTCTAATTCATTCATTTAATTCAGTTAAGCACTCAACTCCCTGGTATTCCTCAAACTATCTGTTTTTAACAATGTTCTGGTGCCATTTTTCCTTAAATGGTTTATATGCTGGCTAGAGAACGGAGGTGTGTAAGAGTGTTACATTTTACACAGACATAATGACGAAAAAGTTTGTTTATATTAGTTTACTGTAACATGATAGTACAGCAGCTGGGTGTTAGGTTTAGTGCAGAGCAGCATTTTCTTTGCTAACGCGTTGGTAATACAACTTTCTAGGTATCTGCTAGGTTGCTGTTGGGCTAACTGTTGTGTATTTCACTTATTTTACTTTTACTCTATGGTTACTGAACTAATTACTGTGCTGTACCTCCTATGTGGACCTTCATCCAGTAAAACCTTCAAAGGCCAACTTCCGTCTTCAACCTTTATTGAACGTTTTTAGCCATTAAATATCATATTTCAAAAAACGGGATGAATTCATATGATTTGGTTTGTTTGCATGTTTCTCTGTCTACTTTTACGACGAATTATATGTACGGTATAGTAGTTTAATGTGTGTCTTTATGTCATTTTGATATGTGGTTTTGTATTCACATAAAAATAATAATGACAAAAGATAAAAAGTCTTTTTATCAGTAAAAGTTTAGAAGAATGATTGTGTGTGCAAAGATAAATGATTCTCCATATTGTAGATTGCTGATTGTAGATAGATAGAATATGTGTCGACTGTATCGTCTTTGTGTTGATGTGTATCTTGTCATACAGACAGCAGTGTTGTTGTCTGTCCACGTGCACGCTCGCTCCTGCACAGATAACTGCTCCACTCTGGTCCCTCCAGGTGCTCCATTAAGATGCTGTTTGTCTGTGTTGGTCGGGACCCAGAGATGGGTTGTAAAAAAAAAAAAAAACAACACACAAGCCAAATTACTCTGCAGAGATTGTTTAGCTCTGCTTTGTTGCTAGTGTTTTTCTACAGTCTGTGTCAGCAGTGTAAAACAGTCAGGCTCGAACCTCAAAACCCAAGCAGACATTTAATTCTCTTTCATCCTACACATTTGGGCATGAAATCAGTTAGGGAGAAAATGAATAAAATTGTGCTGTATGTGTGCATTCACCCTCCCCAACTGCAAGGGTAGCCCCACCCACACGCCCACACACACACACACACACACACACACACACACACACACACACACACACAGAAAAAGGCTGCATGGAAAGGCTCAAGGTTTGAATCGAAGCATCGTGTCTGTCTTCTTCTGTCAGGTTCATTGTGTAACAGGGGATTCAATGACGTCAACACAGCCCCTTCAGTCCTACGCCTCTGCTTCTATTTCCCTACACACACACACACACACACACACACACACACAAACATTGGGGGGGGGGCTCCAATTCCTCTATGACTCATCTTTGCTCTTGTCTGACGCAAGAGGCATGACTAGGGCCCTACACTCTACACCCCCCTCCCTACACACACACACACACACACACACACACACACACCTCTCTGTCTCTACTGGATGCTGAAACGTGGCTGGATCTGTGTGTTTTACCTCCCACCATGCTGCACCTCTCTTCCTTCTGCTTTGCTGTCTGTCCACCTCTCTGTCCTCTTCTGTCGTTTCTTGCTGTTTCTCTCTGCCTGTAAAGCTGCAGTGTGTGTTTGTTTGTTATTCACTATCCTGTAACACTGTACACAGGCTGCCTTTCCCGCAGACCTCCCCTCTCCCACCTCGGCATGTGTATGTTCGTTTATCGCTCTATTACTGCCTTTTCTCCTTTTGTATATTTATTTGTGTCTTGTTTTCTCCCTCCCCGGCCTCCCACCCATTTTTCCTCCATCTCTCTCTTTTCCAGCTCTTTCTCTCCTTTCATCTCTTTGCCACCCTCCTGCCTCCGTCTCCCACACTTCCATCTCTCTCCTTCTCCCCCTCTCTTTCCCTGGTACTGCCTCAGCATACTAAACAGAAGTTCTCTGATTACTTTTCTTCCTGAGAAACGTTGGATACAACTCCGAGGCTCGCCGCCACTGCCTTCGCCCGTTGCCATGACTACAGCCTCGGCGCTTAGCTTTATTGAGGAGGGGTGAAAGGAAGGAGGAGGAGGAGGAGGAGGAGGAGGGGAGATGTTGTTGTGTGTCGTCACACAGAGAGCCACAGAGGAGAGGCCTTCATCTTTTTTACATCTTTAATTTGATGCTGTGCACAACTAGTTATTCCAAATTAAATCTCAAGTGTTCAGAAAAAGACTAATGAAAAGTCAATTTTCCATGTGCTGAGAATACAGATTGATTGTGGCCATGTGGATCTTGTATTTTTGACCTTTTTAACATTATGGCTTAGATCTGGGGCCGTGAAAGGTTTTCGACATGTGGGGAAACAAAGCGAAACATGATTAACAGTAAAAAAGCAGCAAAGAGGAATATCTATTATTGATAAAGTCTCTTACTGATCATGAAAAACAGGAAAAAATATACCTGGAATTTTCTAATATTGGCATGCTATTGTCACGTATATGTATTATATATTGTTTTTATATTCTGGTAATTGTGTATATAAAATGGGATAAAAGCTAAATCTGAATGCAAGCTCTAATCTAGAAAAATGCTTTTCCTAACAAACTAAAAATCATTTATTTTTGTATTTCTTTAACTACACAGAGCATTTTTTTCCCTAGACTAATTATTGTAACATAATTTTACATCAAAAATAAAATACATCAATCAATGCCATTGCTGAATTATATATCCATGAAATGGCCTATAGATCATTGTTATCTTTAATGTTATTGTTAAAATTATTTGTCCAAATTATCACTGAATGGCTGCTCCTTCCCTCTGTCTCTCTTTCTCCCTGCTCCTCCGAGATCTCTGTCACTGTCACTCATGTCAGTTTGTCACAGTGGACGGGAGAAAGGGCAGGAAAAAATGGACCGTCACTATCAATCAATCAGTACGATTTATTAGATTTGGGCCTTTTGGAAAGGTGACAGACTGCTGTATAGAAGGAAAAAAACACACACACGCTCTCAGCTGTCTCTTGTACCCCTGAGTTATCTTGACACTGCTAAATGCCCCTGCAACACACAAACATACTTATAGACACACACACACACACACACACCAAATGTGCACCCATATATGCATTTTTCTTAAATAAATGCAGCAGCATTTCCTCTTCCTTTTTGTAGAGTAGCCCTTTTTACACCACCCCTAAAATGGGTCCGGGTGTGTGTGTGTGTGTGTGTGTGTGTGTGTTACATCCCACTGACCTACACTTCCTGTTGTACCGTATACATGTTTGGTGCAACTCTATAGTCTGTATTATATATACAAGTTATTTCAGGCTCAAAATATTTGAATTTGGAGTTTAATTGACAAATTGAAATTGAAAATTACTGAATTTACTTAACTGGAAATTTTAGGACAAACCAGACTGTGTTTCCCATGTTTGTTTCATGGAATAACATTTTAGACATTTTTATGTTTTATACATTTCTCAAATTAGATAGATTTTGGGTGCTTATTTCAGTGTCACAAATTAAAGATTTTCAGGTAACAGATTTTACAAAAAACAGCAGATTCAACTTGTGTCTTGAAACTGCCTCCAGGTTCATATTTAATATTTAATTAGCAAAATCTCCAGCAAAGAAAATAGGCTACACACGTCACAGAAGTATTGTCAGTGAATATCTAACACTTTCTTATGTTATATCTTGTTTGCAGTTTATAAAGATTGGTTGCTAAAATAACAATCTGATTTAAAGTTAGTCTTATAATATAAATATTCTTTAATATATATAATATTTTATATATATGTATTTCAAAAGCCTCAAATGTCATTCAAGAAACATAACATATTATCAATATGGCTTCTTTTGGGGGAGTTTCTGATTTTATTCTTGTCATTTTAATAAATACTTTTTATCAGAGGAGTGTAATAAAATGTATTGGTGCTTGTCATGCAGCTATGTGGTTGGTAGATCTCTGGCGAACATCAGATTGTTAAATTTAAAATGAACACCTGCTTAATGAAAGAATAGTGAATAAATTATAATGTTAAAAGAAACTTTATAACAACTGGTGTATATTGCAGAAAATGCTGCAGTAATGACCTGGCAAATCCAAGCAAATCCAAGCAAACAGCCCTACACACAGTATGACAAATAAAAGCATGCTACTTATCCTCCCTCCCCTTGAGCCCATTTAATTATATACAGTATGGCATCACAGTGAGCCACACACAGCTACATGTATGTTTAATTTCACTGCACTACACTCAGTTTAGTTGACCTACCATAGCAAGCCTCTGACTGTAACTCTGCCGGAGTCCGTCAGTCATGCCCATGCAGGGGAGGAGCAGAGAGGGACCCATGCAGCAGGGAGGAGGGAGGCTAAAAGAAGGGCCAGAAAAGATATCGACACATACACCTACCCTGTAGTAGTCAGTGCTGTAGACGTCTCTGGACATGCCAAAGTCTCCAATCTTTACCAGCAGGTTCTCACCCACCAGGCAGTTCCTGTTAGACAACAAACATAACCAAACACAAAGTAAGTACAGAGCAACAGAAAGATGTTGTGGTGACTTTAAATAAAGACATTTTACATAGCTTGAGTTACATTGTAACCATCTACCATATATATTATTATATCTGACAAAAATGTAGATGTCAGTGGAGAAATTGCACTTTTATTTTATGGTTTCAAGGTAGCAGCATGCCTCTCTCATTCTGGAGACATACAATGTCTGAACATTTATAAACATCAAGTGTTTTTGTTATGTTGTTATTTCATTGCATGAGAATTATTCACTCACTGAAAATCAATCAGTCAGTCATAGACCATAGATATCTGCTGTTTTCATGTTTTCTCTAATGGCTACTATCTTTTTTGACTCTTTCAGCTGCTGCCATATATTGGACTTTATACTAACATAGTCATCAAGCTGGCCACTATAAATGGGTCTGGTTTGTGCATTTATAAATTATGTTCAAATTACTGGATTTGTCAAGTGTAGTCTACTCTAACAACATACAGAAATCTCAAGGACGACCAAAGGAAACACGATTCATTCAACAGGTATTTCTATTTTATTACATTTGCAAAAATGTTTAAAAAAGTGTGTTTTCACTTTGTCATTATCTGGCATTCCATAAAATGTAGAAGGGTCTGAATAAATGTCCCTGTATAATGTTCATTAAGGCCACACAATTAAGCACAGAGTGTAGTAAAATGCAGTAAGTGACTAACCTGGTGGCCAGGTCGCGGTGCACAAAGTGCTGTGATGCCAGGTAGACCATGCCAGATGCTATCTGTTGGGCGATGTGCAGCATCTGAGACTGGGTCAGCTCCACAGGTCTGGTGGTCTGGCCCTCTGCCATCAGAACTGCATCCGGACCGTGAGCCCTGTGAGGGAACAGGTGGAGGGTTATTGTTTGTTGGAGTCATGTTGTTTCCTATCATTTGTGTTTCCTGTGCAGCCATGTGAAATACTACATCTGCCCCTCAAAGAGAGAGGATTTAGAAGATCGAGCTGGATCTTCCGTCTGTTTTCATGACGACATTTTAGAGAAATGCAAATTTTTCAATATAACAGCTGCCATTTCGGTGGCATTTTCATGTAATAAAGAAAAGAGCCATGCCTGAGGAACTTGTTGAGGTCTCCATGTTTCATGTACTCAAACACCATGATGAGAGGGTCGCTCTCCACGCAGACTCCATAGAAAGTGACAATGTGTTCATGTTGAAGGTTGGTCAGCAGCTCAGCCTCACGGTGGAAATCCTTCCTGGCATTTTCACTGGCCTCTTTAAGTGTCTGCGCACGCACACACACACACACACACAAGTGACATTTTAATAAACTGACAAATGAGAAACTCACACATTATGCCACGTACACTATTGCCAATTAGTCATTTTCACAGTGCACCCAGTCTGCTGCAATTTATTTGGCTGATGTCCACTAAAAAAAAAATGTAAGTGTCTTGCCTTGTAAAAGTGAGTTACAGCAGCTCAGCACACACAGTGTGAAATTACTGGCACCGAGCAAGCAAGGACTGATACAATGGCAGAGCAGGGAAAAAAATGGAGACATTTTATATTAATGTAAGCCATTACAAAGTACAACACTGTTTACATTCATTATATTCCCTGGTTCCTTTTTGTTTGCCTCCCTTCCATGAATCAGGAAACCTGTCAGGAAGGTTGTGTAACACAAGCATATGTGACAGAGACAGAAAAAGAGTGTGTGTGAAAGACAGAGAGAGAGAGAGAGTTGCAGGAAATGAAAGTGATATGGGGTCTTTATTCATTTCACGTCATAAGAAGAAAAATATAGAAAATTCCTCTTGTCCTACATGAATAATTGATTGTCTTCCTACAGTATATGACATGGATATACATTCACTTTCCACCTTGTGTGTGTGCATGTGTGTGTGTTTGTTTGTCTGTCTGTCTGGGTACCAACATCGCAGATAGAAGCTCCTATTACAAATATAGGTTTAAAGGACAAGGAGAAGTCACTAAGAAAGCTCAGGAAGGAGGAAATGACCCACGACCTTTTCAGCTGGAACGCTGAGACACCAGAAAATGAGCCGGACTCTAAATCCACCCACCCACATTCGACCAATCATGAATCATGAAACAGAGGCTTTGTCATGTACATTACAGGCTGTAATGTGATACTACATGATGATTACATGGTGGGTTATTACAGTATGGATACTGTATGAAAGCCTATGCTCCAATCTCAGCTTGAAATGTGATATTGGATGTGTATGGGAAATCTGGGTTGGCTGACTGGGTAGACTTTCCTCTGAAGAGTTCTCACATGCTGAGAGTGATAGCTTGTCTTAGTTAGACCTTTCAGTTTCACTTTATGTGGCTAAATGTGTTGTTTGGTTTCTTAAAAAGTAAGAGAAACCCCTTGTTCCAGAGGATGTGTGTGAAAATGATTATAAAAACACAGATACCATCTTTATAAAGGGTTCAGAAATTGTAATTAATGGCTTTATTAATGGTTAATACTGTAAATAATTTACTGATGATGTATAGGTTAGTTAAAACCCATTAAAAAGAACAACTTTTGGGTTGCCAGGTTGTGAAAAATGCCTTATACAAGGTGACCCCCTTCAATTTCGTAACAGTGCAGTTACAAATATTGGTAATCCATGTTCATTTCTAAGAAGCCATCAAATCTGTAGTTATAAATGTTCATAAGTCATTAACAAAGTTCTTTGCACAGAAGATCAGTTGGAGGGGTCTTCTTGATGAACTGAAAAGCTAAAAAGACAAAACAAGTGTCATACTGGAGGAGGTTAAACACCAGCCACAACCTGGCAACCCAGACTTTGTTCTTAAAATGGGTTATAACTTATTTGTAAAGCATTAGTAAGTGGTTTATTAACTATTAACACACACATTTGACTGATGAAGCCTAAATACAATGTATCCACAACACATACTCTACATGTACAGCATATAACTTACACTGTGCGCTCCTGGTAAAAGGAAATCTGTGATACAACATTTGATTAAAGAAAAAAAAAACCTTTCTTTCTTTCCTGGAAAACACGTGCGCTGCACCACTTGGCTCAATCAGCTAACTGAACTGTTCAACGTATCAAATGACCACTGCAACAAATGTTCATCACTGTATCGAGCAAATCGTATTAATGTTGAATTCAGGAAAGTTACAACAGAGCCTGTGAGAGCATAAACAACTACGTATGAACTATCACGCTCTGAGTCTCTGAACTCAATGCTGCATTAATTCCCAGGCTAAAAGCCATAATATTGCACTGTTAGTCATTCAGGTCCCTGGACAAATAAAAAGCAATCAACAACCTTTACATGTGTAAAGGCAACATATTGAAAGTGCTAGGTGTTCATGATTGATGGCATGCAGGAAGTGAAGTGTGAGCGTGTATGTACGTATAGGCTCATGTATATTTCTATGTGTATCTGCACGTGTTAAAATGTGCCTGTGATCGATGGCACCTCAGTGTATACAGTAACACACAGTAACAGTAAGGCTTGCTCCTGTATTATGGCTGACTGGCTGATTGATAGCCGGCTCTAAAACCAGGACCATTAAGCTCTGATAGTGAGTGTAGGTTATTGTAATGTGTACATGTAGCATGCATGACAGAGTGCAACATAAGTTCAGTATATATACATGAGGAACAATGTACTCATGAGGGTTATTTAAAGGCAAATCTTGAAGCTGCTGCATGTACATTAATATATTTCCATCGAAATGTTGCTCAAATTTTAAGCCAACTTCCAGAAAGTCAGCAAAAGAAAATGCAAATGCAGTGTGCAAGAAGCTTTCATAATCAAAATGCCAATATTGGTTTTATAGAACTGGTATATCATGGCATTTCAGTTTCCTGTCTACTATAATATGGCATTTACATTACTTTAATTAATTTGTGTCCTCAGTTCACGCTGTCTAGAACAATTTGCATCAACAAAAGTCTGGTGCTGAGACTGCATCGCCAAAATTTAAAGGGTCAGCACACCCAAATCACAGAAAAAAGAGAAAGAAGAGAGCCATGCCTGAGGACCTTGGTTGACTTATTCGAGTTTCATGTGCTCAAACACCAAAATGTAAGTTTTGAAAAATCTGAATCTGAGATTTCTGCTTCCATTTCAATACAGCAACATCTCCTTCCAGTATGGTTTATCCTGGGTTATCCAGAGACCTCACTGTGAACGGAGTCCCTTTTAGTTTTGTTTTGTAATTTGGGTGAACTGACCCTTTAAGAAAGGAGAAGCGAAGGCAATGTCATCCATGCCAGCTGATTGTTGAAGAATCTGTTTTCCCACCAGCTTTCATCACATCTTCTCTTTGTTGATGCAGCAAAAAGGAGGAGGAAAAGACAACTGGAGAGAAATGGTGAGTCACGCCAGTTTACAAAAAGACGAGGACGAAGAGAGCAAGAAGATTGTAGCTACTTTAAGCAGGTACATTAGCTAATTGAAAAAAAAAAACTCTAAAGAACTGAGAGAGTTAAATCAATGAAGTGACTCTAATGATTCATCTACATCACGTCAACATGGAACCACGCCCATGGCAGTTGGAGAAAAACAATTTATTTTTAATGCAAGTTGAGTGGTGATTATATAATGTTTTACCGGATATGACATGCAGTCAGCAAAACACAGCATCTTGTTCTACAACCAAGAACTCTGCTTCCTGGGATTTTCAGGTGCATATTTTACAGAGTGCTCAGACTGAGCTGAAGCTAAGCTGGCAGCAAACATCAGCGGGCCAGCAAGCGGTTTAGAGCTAAGCTGGAAGGAGACGGGAGGTGTAGGATGAGAAAAGAAGGTGGAGGATTTGAGGAGAGGAAAGCAGCGGGATGAAGAACTGCAGAGGAGAAAGAAAGAAGTACTGCAGGTGAGAGTTAGAGGTGAGGAAGACAGAGGATGTGGAGGGGGTAAAGGAGGACAGAAGGAGAGGGGGGTCTCTCACAGGTCATGTATTGTTAATGAGAAGTTCTTCACCAATCAGATCCTGTTTCACCGCAGACCAGGAGAGAAAGCATCCTTGATGGAGAGATGGATGTGACGGGAGGATGCTCTCTGGGAAACCATTCAATTTGACCCCGGAAGTCAGCGGTTTGAGTGTAATTCCACCTTTTCGCTTAAAGAGAAACTCTTGAAAGCGACGACTTTCTAACAATAGCAGAGGAAATGGAGGTGAGGAGATGGCGAACATGGAGTCTAAATACTGTGCAGACGCAATATGAAGGATTTCATTTCAAAACGCCACGTATCCATTTCAGGAACACAAGATTATCCGCTGTAAACTGTTCAATATTTCAAATGTATTTCAGGCATCAGATCTCATTGCAAAATATAGCAGAGAAAGCAATAACTTCGCCTTCGATAATGACATTATGGGCTTTATTTTGGTGCCACCAATCATTCTGTAGGAGCAGGGGTTTTCAAAATATCTCATTTTGAAAGATGATATTTTATTTGTTTTTACAAAGACAATCTATCCTTCTATATGTCTGGTCTAGTTTGTGTTTTGTTCAATTAAGTGATTGACACGAGTGGTCACAGATGTTTTGTTCTTCAATCCCCCAAATCACTTACACCGTATAATCTCACATTTTAAGGACAATAGGGCAATAGAAAATAGACTATTAAAACATATTCTGGACGTCTGCGACTTGCTTTCTTGTTATAATGTCAAAAACATATTTACAAAATTCTATAAAGTCTTCTTAATAGCTATACAAATTCTGTTTCAAGTCTGGGTTCAAATGATTGAATCGAATATCTTATATGAATTCTAACTTTAATGTACATTTTCACTTGAACAGTAGAAAGTTACACAAAATCTTTTCTCTGCTTTTGAAATGTGTTTCTCAGGAGCTTGCAGTAAAATGAAAATAAGACCATCGGATTACCTTCACAGCCACCAGTATCTTCTCCTGGTCAGGTGAGAGGTTGTAACACTCAGCCAGGAAGACTTTTCCGAAGGCTCCCTCTCCCAGCTCTCTCTTCAGCACAATGTTGTGTCTCTTAATGTGCTGGACGACTGTTGAAAAGAGGAAAGACAGAGAAGAGGAGAAGAAATCCACTTTAATCGCAGCCATCTTGGTTTAGAAACACTACGTACGTTAGTTCACATGAGGTCACAAACAAACGAGATGCATGATATTGTGACATAACGTCAAATAAACTGTATATAATTTTAATGAATCATCACTTCATTTCATGTGTGGTTTATTTACCTCTGTCTGTGTGATTTTACCAAAGCAAGACAAAACTATTAGAACATGTTATCTTGTAGGTTTATCTTCTTTTTGAACAAAGATATAGCTGCAGGGTGTGTTAACTATATCAAGGATTTACTGGCTGTTTTTCTACAGTGGAAAAGATGTTAAATGTATGGGATTTTAAAATTCTGCCACTCTCAATCCACATACACACACAGCCCTCTTTGTGGGGGCATATTTCATCATTACAGTATTTAATCGTGTATGTTTGAGGATAATTTTCTGTTGCATAAATATTTTATGTTATCATTTATACATCATATGAATGCTTCAGTAAATAAGCAAATTCACTGTTTTGTCGTACAGTAATTTGATCCAGTTTTTCCTGTAGTGTAAATATAAAAAAAGTATCTCTCTATCTGTTTCTTGTACGTAATCTCTCCCTGCCTTCTGCTCACTGGATCTGTGATCCACAGTTGGATCAGAGTCTGCAAACCTGCTTTCTGTTGCTAAGTAACTCGTGACTCCATGCCAGCTGATTGTTGAAAATTTGGCATCTAAACCGTGGTGATGAGACGAGGTTTTATTCTACAGAATGATTAAAAGTGCGCTGCCCTTACGATAACCTAGCTAATCCCTGTCCTTTTGACTGCGGGCCAGATGTGCAACTGTCTGCATGCAAGGAAACACGTATTATCCTATAATGCATGCACTTGGGTACTTCTTGAGCACACACACACACACACACACACAGAGAGAGAGAGAGAGAGAGAGAGAGGACACCAAGAGCTGAGATTTATCTGTGATGTGATTAAGAGGCGCATTTGAAGAAAAGCTGTCCACTCAGAATATCACATTAAAGCCCAGCTAGACTCTCAGCAGCTGCATCGATCTACACTGTTAGCTACTGAGGTCCACCATAACCCAATATTGTACAGACTGAGAGAGAGAGAGAGAGAGAGAGAGATAAAAAACACTGCTGGTCTACATCATATATTCAAAAGCATCTAATTCTGAATGTAAGATTGTGGTGAAGGAGAACACACCCACCATGCAATATGTATGTGTGTGTGTGTGTGTGTGTGTGTGTGTGCGCATCTGCATGTGTGCCTCTGTACATAGCCGTGGGAAGTAGGGGTGCTGCAGCAAGGGGCCGCACCCCCACCCCCAAGTGGCTGAAGTATGCTGTATTTTCACATTTTGTTTTATTTTATTTTATTTTATTTGGAGCAGTGGTAGATACTGTTGAAATTATTTTTTTGTGGTAAAATAATCAGCCTAAAAAGACATAAAAGCATTACAATCTTTCTATCTGTTTTACAGTTTGCCATCCAGCATGAAAACTTTAAACTCTTATCTTTCAACTTCACTGCTTCTGTAGTTTCTGCACGTCAACGCTGTGTCCTAGAAATTATGTCTACATAGGCCTACTACTAATTTGTTTTGCCAAATACGTTTTAAGAAAAAAAATAATTATGTTCCATGGCAACATCTCTTCGAGTAAAGCAAATGCTACATTTTTTTCGTAGTGGATGGAAGATTTGGCAAATTTAGGCTACATTCATTAAAAGGTTTGTTTCTTTTTGCTGTTGCACATCAGCACTATACAAACATAATGTTTAAAGGAGGCAGGGTTGTCACTGTGGCTAAAAGTCAGTGTTTATATCTATTATCTGTTCCTCATGACATGATTGTCTTCAGTTCAAAAACAACAGTAGCAGGTCACAGATCTCAATGCACCCACAATTCCCCGTACAACAGCAACAACAGCAGCAGCACACAATAAACCCACATCCCCACAAGAAAACTACCCACCATTTAACCAGCTAATAACCTCACCGCACCATTTCCTACTGTGGTTGTGTAATGAGCGTTCACCCATGAAAACGCCTCGCACCACTTCTCCTTAATTAACACCCTCAAAAAGCAAATAAATGGATGTGAGCAGGTCTACGCTTCCCCTATTGCTTTTTTTTGTCTTTGGCAGGAAGATTTGGTGTTGTTTTCACAGCCTTTCCTGCTGTTTCTTAAAATTTGTCTTTATTGTTAGATTTATAAAGTGTCATTGCAGCTAATTTTACATTCATATATTCAAGAATTTCCCATAATTGCTGCACATAGCAATCAAGAACTTTCAAAATTAAGTTATTTTATTTTGTATGGCCTTATATCGCTTATGAATTCTGCTTTCCAGCTGTCTGCCTTTGCCAATTTTACACTCCTTCTTCCACCCTGCTTTCATTATTAAACTGTATCTCTGTGCAGTGCTACACATCACCCCTCTTCTCCTTAATCAGTATCCTTAATTAAGATCTACAGAAATATTATTCCCCATTTACCAAACTTTACACTCTTATTCTTTGATGTTTTTCTTAATTAGTACCCGTTTTCCTCGCTTATCGTATTCGCTCATTTTCCCTCATTTAGCATCGCTCCATCCAGTCTCATTATCTTACTCTCACTTTCCTTATATAGCATCCCTCTGTTCCATCTTTTATGTCTCCCTATTGCCATTCCCCTCAGCTGCTAAACCTATCACTTTTTAATCAACATCCTCTAAACATTAACATCCAGGCACATGTTCTCCCATTCTGTTGCTCTATCCATCTTTTTCCATCACTTGTTTATGACAGCGCTTACAACATTAACATCAAGAGGAATAATATTTCCCATCAACCACCTCCTCTCCCGGCTTTTTCCATCTGTCCCTTTCCTCCATCCTCCGATCTCTCTGCGTCTCCCTATAGAGCCACCTCTCACACCTATCCTCCTTAATCAGCATCTTATAAACAACCAAAGAAATGAATGTCTGGGGACATAATTATTCCCCATTTGCCATCTGCCTCTTCTCCCATTCCTCCTTCTCTCATCTGCCCAAAATCTTTCCATGACCCTGGATGCTGACATAAAACAGCTTGGAAATTGTGTGTTTGGTAGTTTGAACCAAGCGATGTGATAGGTCAAAGTCACAATCATGTTTGACAGATGCTTTGAAAACAGGACCAACAGAAACTTCAGACCATTTTCTCCATCAAATTCCTCATGCAATTGACTTTTTCCCTTTTCTTTTCCACTACACCTCCTTCCAGTCAGCCAATACTCCCAACTATCTGCCCTCCTATCAGGAGGTGTAGCTAATTGTGACCTAAATTTTCATAAGCTTAGTGTGTATGGGTGTGTGTGTGTGCGTGTGTCTGTGTAAAAGGGTGTTTTCAAATACTGTAAGCGCGTGTTGACATGATGAATAATATTTTCCAGAACAATGTTAATCCTCATTCCCTAGATACAACAAAATACAAACCCCAAAAGATCTGCTGGGATGGAAACGGTGGAAAAATTGAGAGATACTGCACACAAAGCCAAGAGGAAGGTGTAACATAGCAAAGATGAAGAAAATAAAATATCTCCTTCAGTTCAGGGCCGTAGCTACTACTGAGGACATTGAGGTCAAGTCCTCTGTATTTTCTCTCAGAGTTTCTTTTTAAACCTAGAATGAATTTACATTCTACAATGAAAAACGCACACATGCTAGGTATTTTAACAGCTTATTACACTATTTTGAGACTCAGTATATTTAGTAATTTAATAGTTTGATATTTGGAGAAATATTAGTGTTTGCTTTCATGCCATAGTTAGATGAAAGTGTGCGGTAACGTTAAATATGTAGCTGGAGCCAGCAGTCTGTTAGCTTAGCTTAGCACAAAGACTGGAAACAGGGGGAAACAGCTAGCCTCCAGGAAATGACTGTGCCTGGCCAAGATATAGTCCGGCACATAACTCCAGAACGTGTCGTTTTACACTTTGCTTTTAGCGTCAACATATTAATTATTCAGTTTTAGAGGTGCTGGTAGGCAGATTGTGTTACCTTTGGACAGAGCCAGGCTGGCCGTTTCCTCTTTTTGCAGTCTTTATGCTAACCTACGCTAAGTAGCTGCTGGCAGTAGCTTCATATGTGCGATGCAGACATGAGAATGGTGTCAATCTTCTCATCTAACTCTCAGCAACAAAATAATACACATTTAAATACAGCATTTAGGATTTCATATTATAAAATAAAATGTAAAGCTTTATTAAACTTTATGGGTCAGAATTTCCCAAAACATTTCTGGAAAGTTGTTCTAGTTCGAGTTCAGTTTATGTTGATTTTCAGAGGAATTTCCTCAAAAGAACTGCTTCATTTAAATACAACTTGAGCAGCTAAGTCAATAAATAAAACATAAAAAAATCCAAATAATTTAAATAAAAATTAGAGACCTATTTTTGGTTTCTGGCTGGGGTTGTTGGCGGGAATTGGATTCATGACCTCAGTATTTCTAAAATCCTGACTACAGCCCTGCTTCAGTTGCTTGACATGCACGCTAACAGCCTGTGCGTACTGTATATGTGGGGTTAAGGAAACGTAAACGCTGTAGTCACCACCAATGCACCTACAGTATGGGTGGTTTACTGTAACTCTTCAATAATGCATGTGACACGCTTTCCAACAATGCTAACTCCTCTGATGTTGTTATTGTTAATGAGGTGTTCACTTCAGAGGTTAGCTGCACAGAAGCTTTGTAACACAGCTAACAGTTCCCGTAATTACACACGGATCCATCATCTCTGCAGAGTAATTGTTGCTGTATTGCTGCCAGGAAGAGGCCTGTGCTGTCTTTAAAGTAGAAACGTGTACCTGCCACTGATTCCTCTATTCAATATTACAGGCCAAAAGCTAGTTAAGGCCACAGTTTAAAAGGAGTTCAGTTTTTGGCATGTAACCTGGTGCCACTTTGCCAAACTGTCTCCATCAAAGGCTATTGTACAGGTCTGAAAAGGCAGAGTGCCAAATAATCGGTCAGATGCTTTCAGTATTTATGGTGCCTGTCTCTGACTCAAAGAAGCACACAGAGTAATAGTTGTAATGGCTGTAATATATTAAAAACACACACGCAGGCACATGCACGTACACAGCAGTACGTTATTGACTTTCATCGATCCTCAGCGCTTTCGTTCTTGTCTTTAGGCTGTAAATCCCAGTCTATCTTTTAGTTATATCGCAGGACTGAAGAGGTCAACCCCCAATCTCCCATCATTATACCTCCTCAACCTTGCCCTCAACAGAAAGAGCCTGATGGTGCACACACACATACACACACACACACACACACACACACACACACATGCGGTTCCATAATTTATCGCAACACAAGGCCGAAGCCTGGAGAAGCTTTTATTACTTGTCAATAATCATAATGTCATGTTGATGGACCAGGTCAATATCCTCGCGTGCTCTCTGTCTGTCTGTTTGACTGTTGCTCTCTCTCTGTCTCCTTCTGTCCTCCTCATGTTTCTCTTTTCTTCTATTTCTGTTTGTCTCTTTCTCCTTCCCGCTTTCTTTGACCACTTTCTCTTTGCCCTTCTGTCGCTTGCTATTGTTGAATTTGTTGTGTATACATGTTGTGCGGTTAGATAAATCGAGGCAGGTCACCCTCAGGAAAAAAAAATACTTCTACCTGTAGTGGCTCACAGACTCTTGTATGTTTTGCTACCTTTGGGCTCTGGTAATGTATGTGTATGTATGCGTCACACATGGACGTCTCGAATTTATGAATGGATTTGTGCCTAACATTATGCTGGTGCGCACTTGCACATAAATGGCCTTTCGATTTCCCGCTTCTCGCTCAGAATTGACAGCTTATCATCGGCAGCTCCAAGGTCATTGCCATGACAGCAGAAAAGATGTTGCCATGGTAACCTCCGTGTATCACACAAGTACAGTTGAACTTGAATACTCGGCAGTGTAGCTCATCATGGATTTATTAACATTTTTAACATTTGGGTACGGATTAAAGATAACTGAGATTTTTACTTACACGTGTCAGTTTTGAGCAGGCTGTTTGTGCTCCTGAAGTACTGAGGGTTTTCTATCACTGGGATCTTGGTCATGCCGATGATCACCGCGTCAGGGCCCATCTCTGAGGAGGAAGGAGTGTTGCTGCCGTTGGAGACGTGGTGAAGAGGAGAGGCCGAGTCATCATCGTTACTGATCACTGAAGATGGTCCTGAGAGAGCAGAGAGAGTGGGCATGAGCACTGCTGAGCTCAGTTGGTTTATCTTATCTTTACAATGATCGAGAAAGGTCTTCAATGTGAGATGGAAAAACATTTCAGCGCACATGCCAGCCTTGTTAATAGTATAAGGAGACAAGAGAATTAATTAAGTTGTTAAGCTGTTATTAGCAGAGATTGAGGAGATGAGATCATAAAGTGGGGAGGTTAGGATGTTATTATTGATCACAACATACATCTAAGAGAAGGAGAGAGAGACGTCAGTTACATTTCATAGCATTAATTCTTTGATCAGTCAGAGCTGTCTCACAGGTTAGAAATGAGAAATCTCAACACAGTCAGATTTGTTGCTACCATCATAAAGAGCTCCTGCATTCTTTGCAAGTTATTATCCATTTTTTTTTTTTTACTTAAACTTTGTCTTGAGCAGTAGAGCACACCTTCCCTGAGGATTTGAGTGTGTAAGCTAATAAAATGGCAAAGAGACTCATTACAAGGCTCCAAATGTGATCATAGAACTAGAGTTACAATTTCTTACCATCAATTTATTTGACACAGGCTTCACCTGTAAAAAGGGCTCTAAAGAGTTACGGGATCAGTATGCCTGGAGCAAAGTGTTTGTCGGATGGTTGAGCAGCGTCTGAAACACCCTATCCACACTCCTTTCCGACACTGGAATATGTGGAATTTATGTAACTTTCCAAATCCGACAAGCACGTCTACTTGACACAGTAATTGGCCAGGTGTGTCTTCAGACAGCTACTTCTGTCACTTATCTTACATAAACTGAGCGCAACACCACTGGCCTCTGAGAAAAGATTGTCCGAAAGTGTACGCCATTATCCCCATTTGAACAATTATTGAGTCCCTCTCTGTGACCCCCGTGATCCCCCCGGCCTTTGACTGTGGACGTTCAGAACAGCTATAAACACTTTTGCCATTAGACGTGCTCGGATGACACGTCGTACAAACTTGTGTGTTTCAAGCATACCCCAACCTTTATGAGCCTTTGCCTGTGATCACAGCACTAGAGTTACAGTTTGTAACTATTAGGCCACGTTCAGACCAGCTTTAGCACTAATTCTTGAATGAATGAGGCCACTCAATGATACAAGCGAGGGTGCCAACGCAGACGGCTACGGCAAAAAAACGCAATGCAATCTCTTCCGACAAGGCACCAAATTGGCCAATCAAATACTTGGAAGTGCACATTCCTGGTAGATTAATTTGTAACATTGTGACGAAAGATAATAATAATAAAAAAATCCTTCCTCAGAGTAGCGTAGAATAAACCGCTGTGTTTTTAGTGCTCATAAGCCTTCAAACTCATCTGGTGCCCAAACTGGACTGGATTATATTTCATTATCTCACCCATTATCTTGTTTATGTTCTGAACGCCCACTTATTGTATTTCAGACAGGCTTCCCCCTCAAACAAAGCCTGGTGACTACACCTCCTACCACGACACTGACATGAGTAAGTAGTCACGTCAGGACTGACCTGCCACGCGCACCTGTCCCTCTTGCAAAACTGAGGTAGGGGGAGGTAGATTCTTGTGCTGCTCCATTACACTGGCCAATACATACAGGTGTAATGTGCAGCAGCACTGTAAGTCAGAAGAGGACCAATAACATCTGACAAAGTTAGACTATGTTACTGTTTTGAGGATAGGTGGATGAGGAGAATATAGGCAGCAGCTCCCACTGTGTTGACTTGGGTCATCTTGTTTAGATGAGCACAAATTTGCAAATTTCCATGAGTGGAAAATGAGCCGGTGCTTTGTCATCTGTGGTTGTTTTCATGTTTGGCTGCTGGGTTATGTTTTAGGTCAGGCTCTGCAGCATTTAATGATGAAGTCAAGGAAAGAGAGAGATGAAAGTGTATTTCTACAAAGCTGGAGGGTAACCTAGGGAATTAATGTATTCCTTCAAAGAGACAAATGCCAGTAATCTAGGAACCTGGTGGAGTAAAAACCAAAAACTAGGAAATCCAGATTCAGGGCTCTCAGTTGTTGTACAACTATTATCTGGTGAAAATATCCCCGGAGAATAAGCTTTTCTATATCAAAACTCAGAATTGTGTCACTCTCTCAGTCCAAGTTAGAAAACACTGGATATTAAAATTCATGTTTCATACAAGAGACTTTTTTGAAAGCAAAAATGCAGTAACAGCATGGAGCAAGACACTGCAAACAGACGAGAGGTGGGATGGCATGAGTCAGTCACTGAGCCCAACCCTTTAATAGAAAAATGGTTTGTTTTGGCAACAGAACGGAGGTGTTATTAGTTTCTAATTAAGACTGAAAACAATCCATGAAGCTGATTCCATGTTCACAAGTTTGTCAGTAACGGCACAACTTCATGACACTGCTGCTAATTTTCTGTGTCTTTAGGTTGACTGCCAAAGCAAACAATATCAGCTTTTTTTTCTCGCGCAGACTGTATAGTGTTGTATCACCAAATAGCAGCTACATTTGCAAGCGCATATAGGCACACATCGATGCCAACTCCCTCTCACATAAAGCTACTAAACACTTTACAACACTACTGTGTAGGTTTCACCTTTGACCCTTAACTGTAACCTCACCTCTCTCTGCTTAATACTTGCAACCTTAAAGGATATGTTCACATTGTTTGAAGTATGTCTTGAGCAATATCCACATGCCCATATATTGAAGCATTACTGGTAGCTGTAATTGTTCCTCCTGGTCATACTGGCCACAGTGTTTAACTTTAACACAGGAGACAGTTAGTATGACCACGATTATTCCACAACCTTAACTACATGTTTATTATTGTAACCATGACAACAAAGCTCACCTAACCTTAACTAAGTACTTTTTTTCCCACCCTAACCAAACCTTATAGTGTTGTCAAATCATAAAACGGGTGTATTTTTCAAACAGTGGTTTGTCAGAAAACTCTTGTATGTGTCATTCTAGAGGCCTTAGACAAACTACGTATTTAGTTTTTAGTTTGGAGAGAACTTGTCGCAAATTATACAACTGTGGGGGAAAAACAACAACTTTGTGTTTGTGCGTATAAGAGTAAGAGAGTATGTGTATGTGCTTCTGCCCTGATAGCAAACAAGCTCACAAGGTTACAAAGAAGAGAAAAACTTGCCAAAGTGGTGACATTTTACTACGACTATGGCTTTTTTACTCAGTTTATTTCTTGTTTTTTATCAATTATCAACCACATACAGGTCTGTAATTTTGCAGGTCTGTCATCATGATGTCGTTTGAAATTACTCTCAGCAGATGATAAAATCATAGGAAAAAAAGCTTCCAATGCTAATGCACAAAATAACTTAATGATAACCGGCAATGCTTGTAAATGATCTTAATCACTCAGGGGTTAGCAAATTACTACTTTTCAGTGCATTGTCCTGCAAGTACAGTAATAAAAGCATATGAGTGATTGTCTATTTCATGCTTCTAACACTGTAATATCATCTTATTTATGCATTCTTCTCTGTTTAAGGGGTGTGAACGAGAAAACGTGTGCGTGCATATGTGAGAGTGTGTGTATAAGGCTCTGTTAAAGAGCATAATTGGATGCTTCCATCTAGTCTTGGTCTTTCATCAGCTCTTCATCGTGTGTCAGTGGAAGAAAAAAAACACCAGAGACAAGTTAGAGCATGGCTCTCAGCATAGACAGGGAAGCATTATTCAGAATTACACACAAATACACACTGACACACACACAGGGAGTGAACGCAAAGCACAGACCTCTAGACCTCTTCAAGACACGAGCATAAGCCTGCGAACATTGTATTATGAGTTGAGATTGATTTCCCATGAGCACAAAATACAGTAGATGTATTCCCTCTCATGTGGTCGGTTCTGATGAATTATAACAATGGTTGACATCATTCATTTCCTCTGTCCCTGGCCTCATATCAGGCTCTAGTGCTGCTGACAGGGCTTGATTGAGAGGGAGAAACTGAGAGAGTTTGTTTGTATGTGAGGTTGTGTGTGTGTGTGTGTGTGTGTGTGTGTGTGTGTGTGTGTGTGTGTGTGTGTTTGTGTTGGTGACTCATGTGAGGATTGAAAAGGTCTTGAGAGAGAAAAGGAATGAGAGCAAGAGCACAATAGTTTGTTTTTTTATGTGCGGAGATGTGCACGTTTATACATGGTGTAAATGTGTGTGTGTGTGTTGGGCTGTAATGTCTTCCAGCAGCATCTAAATGTGTCAAGGATCAGACTTGTATGCTAATGTTTCAATAAATGGACCCTAAAGAGTGATGGGACGGGGGAGTGAAAGATGAATAACAAACAAAGTTCTGGGGTGAATTAAAAAATATTCTTAAACTGTTTGCTTTGGACCAGATGCTATTTATTTAGTGCTAATTTTCTGATATAACTCTCAGCTGCGCCTCATTTTTTACACATTACTAATAATGGCTGCCTTATGAAAACCATGTCAGCCTCTCTTCAAAATGTCAACGTCATGCTTTTAACAAAACATTATTATTATTAGTAGTAGCAGTAGTCGCTGTAGTAGTAGCAGTAGTAGTATATTTTTTTGTTTGCTTTTGTTTTATTACCTTCTTCATTTATGTTGTGTATTTTTTGGGGGGAAGAGGTAAAAAGGAAAAAAATCCTAAATGCTGTAAGAGTAGCTTTTCGTTTCCTCTCAAACTGAGATCTAAACTGTATCGGCTACTATTACGGTTACTAAATGGGGGGCAGCCATTTTGCATTGTTACAGCTGACGGCCTTACACAACAGGATGTTCAAAGATGACATGGTTTCCAAATTTCTCTCAATGGAGAAATTCTGCATTTTTGGCTGTTCAAGTTGTCTTATTTCTTGAGTTGTGTACCACTCTGAGTTCATCTCAACGTAACAAAGGGAAGAAACAAACATGACGCACACGAGAGCGCAGGTTATTGTCTGTCAGTGTGTGCGTGTTTGTGTTGGGAGGGGCTGAAGATCATTAACACAGAGAGGTCACAGGGTCAGATCATTATAAATACCGTTAAGCTGAGGGGCAACATGAGCCTGCGTGCATGTGTGTATGTGTGTGTGTGTGTGTGTGTGTGTGTGTGTGTGTGTGTGTGTGTGTATGAGAAAGAGAGGTGGCAGAGGGTCCACAGGGAGCGACTTGGTAAAAGGGGGGATGAAAAGATGCAGAGCTGGGAGGTGGAGGGAGGTGGAGGGAGGAAGAGAGAGATGGACAGGAGAGGTGAAGGTATAAGTGGGGTCAGGTCACGACCCAACACTGTTAATAGACATGGAACCGATGTTTAAACTGGTGGAGACTGGAGCTCCTCACAGTCTGGTGGAGAGACGCCCGGGTTAACAGTCAATAAAACACATTGCCTTGCTTTCAAAGTTCAGGTCATGGCTGAGAGGTGGGTGGCAGGCAGGAGGCTGAGCATTAAAAACGGCAGTTATGTCATTGTTTTCAAGTCTATTTGTCATTTTGATAATAGTGTTGTGATTGTTAGGTGTTTGAGACGTCAGTGTAGTGAAATGAATGTGGTGAATTTACTATAAATTGTAGTTAATTACACTACTACTACTGTTTTGGTTCACTCTCACTGCTCTCATAGCGCCGTTTATTCCGCAGCAGGCAGCTGTTTTCAGAGAAAAAGCTCTAAAAGCCCACTGTACACTACTTGCTCAGCACCAAACGGCAAACCGACAAAGTTAGCAACTAGCTGATGGACATAGTGGAGCAGTTAAAGAGCCAGGTAATTCCCTCAGGAGTTGGTGGAGACTAAAAACAGAGCTAAAAGAGTGTGAATATTGGACTTACAATCACCAGCTGGCCAGAAACACGACTCCAAATGAATGATAATGTTGTTAAGAAGCAACTGTTTGCTAACACGTTCGCCATATCAACATAAAATGTGACGATATGTCAAAGTTGTGTTCACAACTTGTTTCTGCTGCCCCCAAGTGGCCAAAAAAATCTTGAATTTGTGCCACGCAGGACGGATTTGCACCCACATGCATCTTTGCCACTTTGCATTGGCCTTTAATGAAATTGCACCACCTCTAAAATTCACTTTTAATTTGGTTTTAACACACCTTTAGTGATGCTGCCGTGTTCAGAGGATCTGTGCTTGGTGGGTGCAATGTTACTATTACCAATATGAATGACAACCAAAACTGTGAAAATAAGATCCAAGTTGCATGAAACTGGAATTTCCCCTTAGGTATCTTGAAAGCGTGAAAATACTCATCACTTGCTTCACAAATTTCTTTGAATTTTGATGAAACAGCACCATTTGAACGAGCCATTCAAGGGCTGCCTCTACTGTAGGTGTGATTCTTGATCAGGTTTGTGTACCACTACAAATGGCCCCGTGTCTGGTTGAACAGCTGTTTCTGTCAAGGGAGGACGGGCAACACTGCCACCCAATCAGAGTACAGCTCATGAATAATGACATTGTTAAATTAATGACCTCTAGTCTGAACGGCCTGCTTCATTAGAGGTTCATGATGAGTGCTGAGAATTAGACGCATGGTGAAACCGAGCAGATGTATTTCTTCGACATACAGTAGTTATACAACCTTGTCAAGAAAGTAGGAAACTCCCTCCACTCTGAATGTCAAGGGGATAATAGAAACTTAAGTGCTGTAGTGTAAAAAACAGGTGTTGACATTTTTGGACACCCGTCTTGTTGCTACAGTGTTTCTAACTTATAGAGGAGAAATGCAGCTGATACTCGTCCCACTATTTGCCAGCAGGACGTACTGTAGCAGGGAATTAAATCAACTGTAATTCAGCCAAAATGCAACCCTGACACATTCTGCAGAAATACTGATATTACAGCCATTTAAAGGAAAATGGGCGACAGTGGAGCTACAGATACCACACACCAAGGACACAATGTTACACAACTATGAATATGTCCATGTGGACAGTCCATTCTTTAGCTCTTTAAGTTGCTGCTGTGACACCAGTGTTGCTGTGGGAGCCCGAGGGTTTGGGATCTGGAGTGCAGCACGAGTGTTATGGCAGGAGCCTACACTGGAGCTGAGTTAAAACAATGACTGTGAGTGACTGTATTGATCCCCTTTTAGGCTCTCTGGGTACACCTCAGACAAACTGAAGCCATTTACTGCTGCACGTTGCCCAGGGCAATGGATGTAGAGAGGCTTTTATGGGATTTAAGGACATCAGGGCCTGTCAGTCAGTCTGTTAAAACAGCTCGGTTGTCTTGTGCCCAGAGAGGAACAGCGAGAACAGTTGTTAGCAGATAATAGTGGATTTCATGATTTGAGATTACTTTATTGGCGGTGGTCAGTGATGTCAGAGTGATTGGATGAAATATGGGGTTCAGAAACGCTTCAGAGGTGTTGATGGACAACCTAGATATCAGGTACAAGTTGAGTGTTCAGTTCTTGCTTGTTCTGTATAGTTGTAGCTGTTTTACTGCAACCATCTTGGCTCTAGCTGCTGACTGAATATCAAGTACCAGAGCAGAAACTGATCTATTTTTGAGATATTCTCCAACAATTCCACAGGTACAAATCCAGAAACTTTGGCTGCCGTACAATTTTTTTTTTTTACAATTTTTGCCTTTTGATGAAGAATAACTGACTGCAAATCAAAAGGGCAAGGACTTTCTTCATGTAAAGTCACTAATTCTGCCTCCTTCTGATGTTTTATCCAAGCAGTCAGTGGAGCAGTCGCTCCATGGCTTCAGGGCAAAGACAGGACTGCTGCCACTGTCGACCCCAAAGGTCTTGGTGACCCCTTAAGCCCATCACAATTCGTACAAACACACACACACACACACACACACACACACACACACACACACACACAAACTCACACTCACAGATGACTGGTAACATGAACCCCATGGTCTCTAAACTGTGCTGTCAACCTGCTGAACACAGGAAGTAATCTATCGATCCAGGAGGAAGAGGGATGCAGGGGAGAGAGAGAAAGCAGAAAGGTTGACAGACAGAGGGATAAATAGAGGACAAAAAAATTAGGATTCTTTTTCTGACGATCGACCAATCGATTAATCCATCAACCATTTCAGCTCTAGTTGGAAGTTTTGCCTCATCACTGTATAGAGCGTATATGTTTCATTTCAGGGACAGATGGCGGCTTATGAATGTAAATAGCTCTGAAATAAATGTCTAATATTGAGTCCAAATTGGGTCCCTGCCATGCCAAACAAGAAAGAAAGAAAGATGACATTGGCAAAGGTATACATAAAACATCAAACCATGGAAACACAGACACAGAGTAGATAGTGGGAGGCATGGATAGAGGGAGAAGGGCTAACGAAGAAGAAAGGACAGAGAATTAGAGGGATGGACACAGTAGATGGGTAGAATTTCCTCTACACTGCAGTTAGGTAAATGTCCGTATGAATCTGCCTGTACCAGCCAAAAGTCCTCCTCCTCTTTGGCCCTAATGCAGAGGCCTATCACATTCCCCTTTTCTCTGTACCAACCACTGGTAAAAATAGACATTTCCTCTTTTCTCTCTGTCTCCCTGCGTCTGCCTCGCGTCGTGTATCTCCTTTCTCATCTCCATGCAGGTGTCTACCACCATCTTTCGTCATCCTTGGGTTTTTTTTTCCCACATGCTCCTCTCTTCCCTTTCTCTCTTTCTTCCTTATAGCCCCCTAAAGTCTGATCTTTTCTATTTTTAATATTCAGCCCACATTCACCTTCTCATATGACACACTGGAAGACCAATTCCTCCTACTTAAAGCACGCCGAGGTGGTCAGAGATGTGAAAATGAAGAAGCAGGGAAGGAAGTGACAGAAATTCAAGTGAGAAAAAGGACTGTGTGTTGCTGTGTTTCCGGTTCTGTAATATCAGGCCGTCACAGCAGGGACATTGTTTAATATGGAGAAAAAAATCTTCAAATAATAATTAAATACCCAAATGAAAAGATTTTTATAAAGCTGAATCTTTTTCATCTTATATTGCCAAACTCGTCTTTAATCTGCAACTTAAATTAATGATTAATAATAAATACATCTTAATAAACCTCAAATCACAATATTCTCAATCTATCCAACTTGCTGTGGTGGAAAGACACAAAGTACATTTACTTACTTAAGTACAAATTTGACGTACTTCACTATTTCCATATTATGCCACTTTACACTATTGACTCCACCACATTTATTTGACAGCTACAGCGTCTTTGCAGATTAAGATTTTTCATACAAAACATGTGATGATTGCTGCATTTTACAGATTTAACTACCTATTTTTACTCTGACTTCGAGTTTGGCCCCTCAGAACAATAAAAACTATACAACTATAAAAACCTTTCCCTTCCGACGTGACAAATTGTACAAACTGTACCATCTTAACACTATTTCTGCATTGAGAAATATATTGTTACTATTGATATTTTAAGTAGATTTTGCTAATATTACTTACATTCCTTTACTAGAGAAATATTTTCTGCGCATGACCTTTAGTATTGTTACTTTTACTTGAGTAAAGGATCTGAATACGTCCTCCACCACTGCCCTAAACCCATCAAACCCTTAGAGTTCAAGCCAAACCCATCCCACTATATTAAAACTCCCAAATTCCATGAGTATTAAAAAAAAGGTTTGTATTGTAATTAGACAGTTGGAGCTCGTCACTGACAGCGACACTCCTCAAGTGTTGAAAATCCTTACAGTCATGCGGTTAAAAAGGAAAAGCTCTGATGATTTCAAACATTATTGCTGCCTTCAGTTAAGAGATGGACAGAGTCAAAGAGAAACGGGAGGCAAAGATGATTTACAGAGAGGAGGAAGTACAATGAAAGAGGATTTGGATGTGACATTGATTTCAAAGCCAGAATGGTCACAGATATATTCGGTTTCATTTATTGTATCAGACTAAGCCTTTTGTACTGATAAATAAAGGAGTGCTCAGTACAAAATATGCAGTGACACACAGAAGCACACCTAAAAGCTCTTGCACTTTCAGATGAAAAAGACACATTTACACACGAGGGACACCAATAAATGATTTCTTTTATTGAAAAGGAAAAAAACCCTGTCTTTCTTCTGAAGAAGGAAATATCTTTTTCAAATGAACCTTTTAAGCAATTATACAGAACAGCCTCTTGAACCCTTTAATGCCACAATACACAATTTATGTAAGAGGATCATGGCCAAAAAGTCCTTGTTCCTCCAGCTATTTGTTTTTCTGTTCAGCTTTGCCTTTATGCTGAATATGACACAACTTATAACAACTTCAGACATCTTTGTTGTATCCTGACTCTGGAGAGGTATAAATGTCATCATTGTGCAATTACTTAAATGTATTGTTTCTTTAAATGGAGGCTGTAGGGACTGTGCTGCAGTTAGGGGACATACCATTGCTGATGGAGACACATGAAAAATGAGGTATGGTAATGTCTGTCACAAACACATGAAGGTAAAACAGGCACTGGATAACAGTTCAGTTATAAAACAATAATATCATGTATCAGAATGTACAAAGGAAATAAAAAGGACAAATAAAAATAAAACATAAGATAACGTTCACTTCCAGTTCAAAACCTATTATAGTATACTGTCATATTTCCCAGTGTTAGCATTTTCTCAATTTTTAGCTGAAACATCTTCAAAACATTTCCAATAAAATCTAAATTATGCAATTTACAATGGTCAAACATAAAATATGTGCAATTATGTGCAAATAAAATCTAAGGAATGTAACCCTAAAATGAGCCTTGCATCCTGTTTAAAATAGGAACTGTAAGAGTTTACAGGGCAATAACTTATAGCTTCTGAACAGCATTGTATTCTATTCTGTTTAATCGTACAGATGAACCTTAGTTACACAAATCCCAAGCTGAAAAATTCAAATTGCCTGAAATATTGAGCTTGTTGAAACACAAGAAAATATTGGAC
Organism: Macquaria ambigua; assembly: GCA_008360985.2. NCBI lineage: Eukaryota > Metazoa > Chordata > Actinopteri > Centrarchiformes > Percichthyidae > Macquaria > Macquaria ambigua. Next base: position 170,302 of record VMKM01000576.1, on the reverse strand, counting down.
CAAAGTTAGCTCAAACAATGGACCAAATATTTCTCATGTCGCTCCCAGTGGAACAAAACCTGGTTTAAGATGAATGTAAATCAGACTGACACTTGTTTTTGTTCCCTTTTTAAAAAAAGAAAAGTTTGACATTTTGGGAAATATGCTTATTTGCTTCCTTGTGGAGAGTGAGGTGGGAAGATCGATACCACTCTCATGCCTGTCCGTTAAATATAAGCTGGTTAGCTTAGCTTAGCACAAAGGCTGGAAAGAGGGGGAAACAGCTAGCCTGGCTCTGTCGAACGGTAACAAAATCCACCTACTTGCACCTGTAAACTAATTAATATGCTCTATCTTGTTTGTTTAATCTGTTTAAAAAATCACAAAATGTCAGACTTTTGATTTAAGTCGTGGACACAACAGAGGTCATTTTTACTCTTTTTCTATCTTCCCATGTTTATAAGCCTGGAGTTTAGGCCTCTGAATGTTTTCATCAGTAAAGTTTAAATACTGGTCATGTCACATTTGGTAGTTGCTTTTATCCAAGTAACTCTTCTACCGATATGGCTGTCCAATGGTTTATAAAACTCCACTTTGCACTTTTAAACAGTAATGAATGTATGAAAAAACGTTGCTGTAAATGATCAGGTTGTAATAAATGTAAAAAATGTACTATATTCTTATGTAAAAGAACAACAACATAGCTTTAGTTTAAATGCAAGTTCACACTTATAGCAACAGACATATATCTTAACTGAAAAATTACATTCATGTTGCTGATGAAGCTACAATTTTTGAATATTTCGGATACAGACTGATAATGTGTCTGGTTGAAATTTTCCCTCCATAATAGAAAACACACTCTTTCTTTCTTTCTTTCTTAGTCTATCTTCCTTATAAACACACACATACTGATGCATACACAAACACAAACAAAGACACCCACACTCCCCAATCTTCCTCCTCCATTCACTTTTATCATTAATTGCTTCATTGTTGTTTTAATTGATTTTATTCACCTTTTGTTTTTATTTATTCATTTTGTCGCCATGTTTTAAACATTCTTCACTCTGATGGGTTTTTGATGTCATTTGGTTTCTGACACCTAATTAGCGCTTTGGCTCACTGATTATTTTTTTCTCTTTTTCTAAGCCCCAAAGGGATTGTAATGTGGGGTTTTCCTCTAATTATGAGCATTTCTAATCTTTTTGTATGAATACACAAGTGAACTAAACCTACAAACTGACTGTGAAAGTTGAGCCTATCAAATGTTCCCTTTTGCTGACAGTTCCCTAATTCTCATATTTAATGCAGTCAATCTCACACTGCAAAGGCTTCAGAAAGCTTTGGGAGTATATCTGGTAGTGTGTTACACTAATTTATAATTTCCCCGGGAAAAAACACCACCATAACAGAAGTAGTTTATAGACACATTCAAAATCACTCCAATAGTAAAGAATTGAACCCTTATGCTGAAGTATATGTAAAGTATGAACACTAAGTGCAGTTTGAACAGCTAGCATACCACAGTATGGTCAATGAACACCACTCGAAATGTGAATTTCTATACATCAGTGAAAGTGCACAGCCCCTTTTATTTTCTTATTAATGGATGCAGAGGCTACTCAAGTGCACACTCTTAAGATAATGTGATTTAAAAACATTAGCCTTCTGAAAAGCATAACATGGTGTTTTTTTTGGGTTTTTTTTCAGATTAAATTTGCTGGCCAGTTTGGCTGTCTGGAGTTTTGGGATAACAAGGTTGTACTCTATTAAACTGTGATTCACTTCAAGAAATTCTTCTCCCACACCAGCAAAAGTGTCTGTGTTTTTTTTTTAGCCCTGTAGCCCTCTTAATCAAATATTCCCCATACATCTGCCCTGACCTCAATCTCAGCCAGCGCTGCCTCTCTCTCTCGCTCTGTGTGTGTGTGTGTGTGTGTGTGTGAGAGAGAGAGAGAGAGAGAGAGAGAGAGAGTCATCCCACATACTGACTCGACATGTGCACATATGGTGGACCGTAATGCAGCGAAATGCTACCTACGGTACATGTGGACGTGCCATGCATATGTGATGCACTTGAGCACTTGACATGTGCATGTAATTATTAATTTATGTGTGCAATTGTGAATATAAGCATTTATCTGTCTCCATAATGTAACTGAGATGTACAGCAATATGTCCATGTATCTAAAATTAACATTGAAAACCATCCATTAGGATTGTACATATTTGTCCAATGCCGCCCAAACTATTAAGGTTTTCTATGTACAGTATAAATGTTCTTGTGTCTTTATCTTAACTGTGTGACAGTGTGCACATGTGCACTATTATAGACAGATGTGCATGCATGACTGCATCTGTCTTTCAGAGAGGAAAGGTGGGTGGAAGGCTACCGATGATTCAGTTAACAGAGAAACTTCAATGTATGATCTTGCGTGTGTCTGTATTGGATACTGACGAGGTGTTTGTTCCCTAATGTCTTACAGACAAGACATGTGTATCTTAAAATTCATGCACTGTAAAAGAAAAATCTTTTCCCCAAAAAACACTGCCAACATCCTGATTTATAGAGCCACTAATTTCCCACTATGACAGAGCTGTTGGCAGGGGAGGGGGATGAAAAAAATCTGTTTTGTGGCGGATGTGCTGGATGTTTTGACAGGTGTGGTGAATACCTGCAAAACTAATTTGACGGTTATGCAGCAGTTTGAGAGCACAGTGCCTCCCAAACAGTCAGGGTAGTGTGCTCTGCCACTCCTGGTGTTAACAGTCTGTAGTAAAAGACTTTCAGAAACCTGCCCAACTCATCACGTAGTTATCCTTTTTAGTATTTATTGCACACAAGAGCGAGGCAATTGGAAGTGAAGCCATTTTCTCTCAAATGCTTTCCCATATCTCTGATCACTTTTATTACTTGTTTTAACTGTGACTTGCAGCAGCGCAGGCTACACTAACAGAAAGCTGCTGCCAAATTCAAACAAAATCACGTCTTTTTTTCTTCAAAGCCACCTTTTCTTCCCCAGTCCGCAAAGTAGTCTGGGTTACTCAATTTAATGAGCCTCAAAACTTCTTCAAACTGTTCTGCTCTGTTCTTGTAGTTCCAGCAGGATCACGGAGAGCCAGTGCAGTGGTTGAATGTCTGGGTGTTTGGATTTGGTATTATTATACGGGGTCTAAACAGGGAAGATGGTCTGAATTTAAACAAGACCCTGAACACAGCCTTGTTTACAAAGTTAGAATTGTGTGTGGGCTTGTGTTAGTGTGCATGAAGAAATATTAGGGTGAGCATAGGTGCCTAAATCTGCAGCTGTGTGTGTGTGTGTGTGTGTGTGTGTGTGTGTGTGTGTGTGTGTGTGTGTGTGTGTACAGGGGGTTGGGTGGGTCTGGAGGTGGCAGGCATGTGTGTATTTGGGGAAGATGTAGGTTAATGGCTGTCTCTGTCCCTCTGATCTGAATAATTCATCCAATGGGAGGCTTTTATGTGTCTCTGAAGGCTCTCTCTGATTGGTTGATCAGGCTGCTGCATCCCAGAGTTCTACCTGGTTCTTCTACCTTTAGAGGCTGATAATGGACACCGTCTACTGTCTGTTAGTGTGTGTGTATGTTTGCACAATCCTGTAACCCCCTACAGGGTCCACTCCCTTCATTTCTTATACATTGTTTTTGTTTTGTTTTGTTGATTGGATATATGGATGCCCCTCTACTTTATCTTCCCCCATTTTCTCTCTCCTATTTTCTCTCCCTCTCTCTCACACACACATTTCCCTGCATTACGGTCCACCATATGTGCACATGTCGAGTCAGTATGTGGGATGACGCTCTCTCACTGTCTCTCTCTCTCTCTCTCTCTCACACACACACACACACACACACACACAAGCAATCTTTCTCTCTTTCTGTTTAGTCTCTTGTGTGTCCGTTTCCGTTAGCGTGAGACCACCTCCACTGGGATGTTCTGAAACAACGCACAGCCTGAAGGGAAACACAAAAAACATAAACAATAACAAAAAAAACCCAAAAGAAAACAACACAACTGTAAAATAATAATAATAATAATAATAATAAAAGTTCCTATAACAAACAACATTTACAAGAGAGGTCTAGTTGCTGGTAGTGTCAGTACAGCAGAGATTTGTTTTGCTTAGTATTTGTTATAAAAGTTGTTTTTGTAATGTTGTACTGTAGGATGGATAAAGAACACAAGGTTTTTTGTATTTAATGTGAAGGAAAGCAATGTCCAATGAGGTTTTATGCCAATCTTTCAAATGGAACTATATGTTAATATCCTTGTATTGTTTTTCCACCCTTCATACAGCTATATGTACAGTGAGTAAAGAAATAAAATCTAGTGTTAGAACAGAGAGGTTTAGTAAATTAACCTAATGTTATTCACAACAGAGCATCATCAGACATGTAGTCAGTATGCTTGGCAATATAATATAGTATTTATAATTTAAAAAAATATAATAATCCTGGCTTAATATACATGGAATACAATTTTTGAGTAGGTCTCAATAGTAACTTTAAACCATGGTCAGGCCCACCAATAGCAGCAGTGCAGTTACCTATATTTGAATGCAAAGCTGTGTTGGTGTTGCTGATGGAGTCGGAGACATGGTGGATCACCACTGCATCAAAAGCTGGGTACATGACTTGAAAGGGTATATAGTTTTAGATGAGTTGTTTGAAGTACATCTGATAGGGAGTGCAAATTGGTGCACAGTCATACTGTGAGTTTTTAGAAAATTGAATGCACAAAACTACACTCAGGTAGCCGAAGAGAGCACATGGTAGGAAACAAACAGACCCCCCCCCCCTCGACGGATTAACCTAATTAATCAAGTGCGTGGCAGCAATATGAGAAATAAATGCTAAAACAATTTCTTTTAGTAACGAAAGGAATTGAAATAGTAGTTACAATTAAAAATGTTTGTAAATAACACCAGTGTTGTGCTACCTTGAAGATGCTGTGATACAGTATGTAGCAGGAGTTTCACAGAAATGTCAAGTGGTTAGTAAATGCCAAAGAGATCAGAGAAGCAGCCTAATTAGCCAATCTCAATCAGTTGTGTGTCCCCAACTGCAATTAATGGTTGCCACGGTGATGGCTGAGTGACTCATAGGTCAGACAGTTCATTTAATAGAGATTAAGCTGAGAGGCACCTCTCAAACTCTATCTTATAACTCAAAGACCCTAATTCCTATCGCCTAAATGTTTACATCGTGGGAGACAGGGGACTCTTCTGAACACATTGCTGTAAAATACGTGTTCATGGGAAATGTGGGCATACATGTAAAAAAATAAAATGTGGGAAATAGAGCGAGCTAAAAAAGTCCCTTTCTCTGTTTTGCTCCTGAAATCTGTGGTCTAAGTTAACATTGGAGTCAGTAGGGCGGTTGGATGGCATTCTTGAAACTTTGAGGCTAATCGAGCAAAATGTTTAAGTCAGTTTGCTTAGATAGTTACACTGTTTGAAAGAGGACGAATTTCTTTGCGTTTTGATGAAAAAATTAAATATGAAGAGTGAAAATTGTAGCAGTAAGAGGAAGTTGAAAAGAACATTTTATGAAGCGCTTAACCCTACTCTGCGTGTGATGGGAAGAGCAGTGGGATTGCTGTTACCCAGCAATAAAAAACAAGATTAGCAGTCTACAGCCATGTTAGCATGCTAACATGTTCGCAATGACAATGCTAACATGCTGATGTTTACAAGGTAGCCTATAATGTTTACCATTTTCACCATATTAGTTCAGTGTGTTAGCATGCTAACATTTGCTAATTAGCACTAAACACAAAGTACAGCTGAGGCTGATGGGGATGCCATTAATTTAGTCATACATTTTGAAAAATATGAAAAATATTGGACAAAGTAAAATGTTGACCTGCTGGTGGAGCTAGATGAAAAGTCAGGGGATCATCAAAGTCAGTAGGATTCATCCTGTGGAGACCATGAATGTCTTTACTAAATTTCATCCATCCAATAGTTGCTGAGATTATTGGTCTGAACCGAAGTGGTGGAGTGTCTCCAAACACAGATCAAGATTGTATACCTTTCTGTACATAGGTAAATCCAATAGTTTAGCTGGTGCACACTCCATGGTGGAGTCTCCACCATCTTTTTTGTGTGATAATGTCGAGCATATTTATTTATCAGTTATGCAGCAAAGGTCACAGTCACTCTGATATTTTATACAGATCCACAGCAGAGCAGCTTCCCAGTAAAGTGCTTATTTGTTTAATAAAAACAACAATTTACTCACAGTCGGGGTGAAGTGACCTTTCACCAAAACATGAACAATAAACTCATTGATTGTACACACATCTGAACTTCACTTTATAGCCTTCAATCTTCCCACTGCGCCCCAATCAATGGACACACTCATGCCTACTTATATTGCTACCTCGTACCAGACAGCACAATGGGCTGTTTAACATATGCAACTGTTTGAACTTTCTGTCACATCTGTGCATGCAAAGACAAACACATATAATTCATAAAAGATAATCAGTTGCATGTTTTTTTGTAAAATTACAGGCTGATAACCTGCCAACACCTGGCATGTCACTGGGGGAGTCCGTGCCAGCCAAACACAACAGCCTTATCTGTGTTGGAGGATTATGTGTACAACCTGTCAGTTTACGACAGAGGCTGAGCCAGCCAAAAGAAATAAAACCTCTCTGCAGGATGTGGCATTAAGGTTCAAATGCATACCAAGTATCTGAGAGAAAATGAGAAATGTCACCAAAAAACCTGTGGCCAGAGTTTGTGTGTGAGAAAACTGTTGGAGAGAGAAGTGAGTCATGTCTCGCAAAACATCAAACTGATGAGAGGAGAGAGATAGAGATGAGGTAAAAATAGAATAAAAGTCAAATTCCAGGTGTGTCACAGCAGTGGTTTTAATTTAGTTTCATGTAACTTTATGTCCCCGGGGTCTCAGTTAAATTTGGATTGATTTCCTGCTGCAGTGCTACACATGTCTAGCTAGCACGATATAAATATTCCTTCTAATCATTTGGACAACACGTATTGTTTGGCCTTGTATCTCCCACTGTGTTTTAGAGAAAATGTATGCCAACTCATGTAGCTATTGAGATTTTAACATTTAGTTTAACAGTGGAGGTAATTTTCTTGTACTCATGGCATGTCCCTCCCAGGAAAGGAAACGGTTTTGTCAAACAAGAAAGAGTAAATGCTTTTAAACCTCATATACTTCAATTAAGAACACAACTTGTGTCGTTCCAGCAGGGCGGAGTAGTGCTGCTGTTCGGTAGGTCAAAAATGTTGAAATGCAAGTGAGAAAGAGCATCAAATTCCATTTTTTTCTATTGTAAAATCTGATGATACCAGTTGTATTGCGTACCTATTTTGGAAAATGAATGGTTGGAGTTTGGGTGACATGAAAACCAAATTAAGTCGATTCATCGATTAGTCAATTGTCAGAAAAGTAATTGGCAACTGCTTCAATAATCAATTGATCTTTTGAGGTATTTTTCAGATATAAATTACAAACATTCTTGGTTCCAGCTTCTCAAATGTGAGGATTTGCTGCTTTTCTCTGTTTTGTAATATTGTAAACTGAATATCTTTGGGTTTGGGGGTTGGTTGGACAAAAATAAGACATTTGAAGACTTCACCCTGGGCTCTGAAAAATACTCAGATTAATCAATAATAAAAATAATCGTTAGTTGCAGTCCTAATGCCAGTGTTTGTTTAACACATCTAATACCACATTTTTTAAAATGATTGCTTTCAACATCTGTGTACTGGTATGATTAAGGTTAGAAAAAATCATATATTGCAATTGCATAAAAAAAATCACGGTTTATAAAAAAGGGGGTGTAAACTGCTGGGCTGTCTCCAGACTCCAGTCTCTTGCATGAAATTCAAACATGCTACATGCCAACCATCACCAAAACCTTCACTCCATTACTTTCTGCCTCGCTACATAAAGAGTGCACTTCCTTGCTTCCTCCATGTGCACTAAATGTTAAGATTGTAAGTAAATCGTGAGGTGCGGATGTAAAATATGGATGAAATTCTTCATGGGCTGGGGATAAAGTCCTTAAACTGGACTCAAATAATTAGTGTAGGAGCTACAGTGTAACTCCTGTAGCTCCTATCAAAAAACTAATGAGGGCCAGGGGTTAGGAGAGTCTGGGATTAGCACTATTAGCATCTCTGTTTGCTTACTGAAACTGAAAAACAGCACTAATGATTGAGGGCTACATCCAGACTGTGTTTAATCATACAGTAACTGCAAACATGTTTGTTATGTCCTGTGCCAAAACAATATCTCCACCACTGCTGCAGGTTTTAGGAAGAAGGATGTGTAATTAGGGCGCTTGTGCAGTGGAAATAAAGTAAGACCAGGCAAGTAATGGCTGAGACGTCTGTCAGGACGGGAATGTAAAGGAGAAAACCATTCCAGGCAGCTGACACTTTATGATAAAGGACAGGGGGAGGCGAGCCAAAAACAACAACCTGCTTTCCCCCCTTCAGCTGGGTTTGTCATTTCTGTTTGTTTTGTGGAAAATTGAGAGACAAATGTTGAGATTTGCAATGGACTAAAGAGTAACCATGAAAAAAAACAACACACTTGTCACTAACACTCACTCTACTACCACCAGGCAGTGACCACAAAAACAAAAACCCCACATTATGTCTCCCTTGAGGAAAGTTTCTTGAGATTCCTCGCTGTCCTGGTGTCGCACTGTGATCTAATAACAATCTACCAGAGACACTTGGGGCTCTAATTTGTACCTAGACTCTAAGATACAATGATCCAGATTAATACGGTGCCCAGTGGGAGTTTAGTAGATCAACAATCCCAGGAAACAGAAGAGGAATGTAACATCAGAGGGGTTTATTGGTATCGCAGAAGGTTTCCATGTGATGGTTTATGCATTTAGCAAAGGCAGAACTGGGTCAGGGCCCAACTTCTCAACAGTAAAAATACCTGTATCAGTCCAGAAAAGTTGCAGTTTTAAACATACAGTAATATATATGTATTTACTTATTGTAGATGTCACAAAGTAACACATGAAAAGCTAAAGTCAATGACCTCAATCCAACTTCTGAGGAAGTGAAGAAGTCCACCGAAACAAACAAGAAGTGAAGATGGCTGTAGTACTGGCATGCGTGTGTTATAAACTTCAGCCAGTCACTGATTGTAAAGGATTTGACAAATATAGAATATGATGATGTTATTTGTTTTTTAACTTGTCCAAATACTTTCTATCCCCTAAAGTTGGGGGTTTGTATATAAACAGGAGCTATAGTCCCTGCACAATTGGCCTCATACGGATGTAATCATCCTCAAATTGAACCTGAAAGTCAGCAATTTTATCTCATAGTTAAAGTTTTATTCTCATAAGTTCAGGAGGATTAAGCCAACACAAAAAATATGACGCCATAATACTTTCTGCCTTATCAGTTCAAATCTATGAAATACTGGTGTGTTATGTGGTGTGTTGTTGATCAGTTAAATAAAATCAAATGTACAGTAGCATTGGTCACAGTGTGCAGACATTTCTTCCCTCATACTTCTATTTATAGACCAGCACCTGTTATATAGTTTATACCAGCAGCTGCCTGATGTTTGACGTGCTGTTAAATATTTCAAAAGAAATACATTTTGGCACTTGATGTGTCAGGTTTTTGATGCTCAGTATCTCAAAGCAGCACACCACCCAGATTCAAAGTTACATTTTCAACCTGAAAAACCTCCAGATCAATGTCATGTTTGGCTGCCAATCATTGGCAGTCCTTGTAGTCCTTGTCACCCGGTGACTCACTTCATAAACAAAGCCAGTAAATGGGGCAAAAGATCTCTCAGCTTGAGGCAGCATGCTGCAGTAATGAACTCGGGCTTCACGATTTGACGCCTTTTGTCTGCTCCCATCTCACTGTCGACTGCTGACTTTAGTCGGTCCCAGGTGTCGCTTCATGTCTCTCTGTGTGTGTGTGTGCGTCTGAAGGTAGTGATTCACTCCTCTCCCAGACTCAGCTAGTGATAATGATTTAGTTTTGGAGCAGCGCGGGTTGGCAATGACGCAGGTTGCCGTGGCAACAGCATGCAATGGGCAACGGAAGTCGACCATGTCACGCTACAGACCTTCTGACAACTACACACACACACACACACAAACACACACACATGCGCGCTCATATACGCATTTTCTGTCTACATCTTTCACACACACTCGCTTTTTGTCTCTCACATTCGCTCTAACACACACACACACACACACACACACACACACACACACACACCACAAGGCTCCATGTCAAAGCTATACCTTTTCAGCATTTCGTCACTTTAAGAACGAACAAAAATCTACTCGGCACTTCACAGTGATTTAACGTCCTTTCAGCACCTTGTTGTCCAAGGATTAGTCGTCTTTCACCTGTTCTTCATTCATCCATCTCACACATGTTGGACAACAGTGATCTCATCTGCGATCTGATCGCATCTCATCATTGTAGTCCGGCATTTATAAAATATATAATTTATAAAATATATAATATATAAAATAACTGACGGGCTTAAGGAGCAGCTGTGAGAATCACAAAAGTCATCAGTTGTTGCCTGGTTGTGTCATGCCATCATTCATTGCTTTAAACAAATTGATGCATTTTGTAATATTAGAGCTGAGACGATGTGTCGATTGAGAGAAAATGAATCAGCATCTACTTTCATAATTAAATAATTGTTATTTATGATACGTTTTTTGTTTATCAAGTTATTTATCATTTATTAAAAGTTATTTATTTAAGTAAAAAATGCCAAAAGTGCTCTGGTTCCAGCATCTCAAGTGTGAATATTTGCTGGTTTTCTAAATATCTTTGGCTTCAGTTGTTCGGACAAAACAAGCTATTTAAATGTATTACTTTGGGTCCTGGGACTATTTTCAGACATTTCATAAACCAAATAATGAATCGATTAATCAAGAAAATAATGGACAGATTGATTGATGATGAAAATAATTATTAGTTGCAGCCTTAATTTGCACGTACCTGTACTCAATCTTACTGATTTCGATGTGGATTTTATAAACTCCATTTGTGTGATGCAGCACCTACTGAAATGTGCTTTTTCACTCGTATTGAGCAATAAAGATTACTCATACATACATAAACAAACACATATCTTTGCTCATTGTTTTGACTGTATTCTGAGCACCATCTGTCTGTTTAATCAGCATTTTCTCAGGACATACGTTTGCTTTTCTGTTCATGTCAGCTTCAGACTGCTTCTTGCTTGCTTGTGAGTATTTTTCATCAGTTGTCTTATGTCAGCTAAGAAACCCATGGACAGCTCAGCAAAACGGTAGGTTTTGGCACTGAACCATGGACTGGACACAGTAATAAATCCAACTGGCTGCTCTCTAAAGGCTGCTAACATACAGTATGTGCTGTAGTATCAGGATGGTGCGGTTGTTCTGAATATTAACACTCTGCAGGTATGAACATGAGCTTGTGCATCAGGAAAAACACTGATTGACAGTCTGCCTTTTCTCTCAGACACACACAAACACATGCAAACTGACGGCTTTCTTTCTACTTTCCACATTTTCTTTCACTGTCTGTCACATTCATTTGTTGCTTTTTATCTCCATTCGTCACACACACACACTGAGATTTATCCACCCGCTCACACACAATCATGCGCCCACTACCTTCCAGCAGTGTCGTGAATTTCAAATTTGAATCCTTTTCACTCAAATGTAACTTGTAATACAATGAAAACTAATGAAATAAATCAGCTGTCCCATTAAACAAGCATTATATATCACAAGTGTAGTTCATACCACTTCATGATTTAATTTACAAAGATTTTCTAAACATTATATACAAACATTTCCTCAAGTAAACTAATATACAAACAGACTTAACTTGGACCTGGTGGGATCCCCATCACCGTATCACCAATTTGGAGATAAAAATCTTTTTTTTATTTTATTAGTCGAGGACATGTTCACTCAGTCTCAGTATATGTTTATCTGCTGGACTTCTGATCTCTCAGTTTTTCATTGAGGGAATTAACAGTTGCAGATAATCCCCTTGATGGGGAATAATAGTGAAGAGACATCAAACACGATAAAAAAAGACACCTTACAGTAATCCTGCCACTCAGATACTTTGTTAAAAATTCACAAGATCTTTAATATATCATCTTTAATCTTTATTGTGAATTCTACTTTTTTTAAACTTTTTTTTCCTAATTCAACAGTGACCCCTCGAAGAGGTACATGGACGTAGTTACACATGTAGGAAAAAAAAAAGAAACAGAAATAAACTGAGTGGACAGTGAAGCTTATTGTCCAACAACTGAAATCACATTTTGCAGAAAAATACAATAAAATAAAGTGTCAAAATGATAAATAAATAAACAGATATGCAAATGAATAAACAAGCAGACTCTGATACATATTAAAGTAGCCATTATTATTTTGACAAACTTTGCAAGATTGCTTGTTATTTATTTAACAGCACTTGGACTAATTCTGTAATTATTGTCTTTGATACTAAAAGTCCCCGATCTTTGAACGTGGTCACGTAAATATCTCTTGTTTGAAATTGGCAGATTGTGGCCAAAGAAAATCAAACCTGTGTGATACAACACCTTCTGAAATGTGCTTTTATTCAGCATACACAAACACATGCTTTTTGTCATCATTTTGACTGTAATCTGAGTAACATCTGTGTGTTGAATCACCCCGTTCTCAGGAAATACGTTTCTGTCAGCTTTGTGCTGCTTCTGGTTTGGTCGTGGGTTTGAACTTAAAAATAATAAATCTACCTGGGTTCATGTGTCTCTGGAGCTTCAAGCACATGTACTGTAGTATAAAGATGATATTGTTGTTCTGAAAATCCAGACTTTATGCAGGTATGAACACGTACTTATGTGTGAGGAAAAACAAAGAAAGGACTCTGATTGACAGTCCGCCTCTCAGACACACACAAAAACACACTCTTATTTATATACAAACAGAGGACTTGCTTTTGTTCTATTTCTCCCATTTCCTCTCTCTTTCTCTTGCATTCATGTTTTATTTCTTATTCTCTCTCTATCCTTCACAGTTACTTTGACCCTGTCACTCACACACATATGCCACCCCTCCCCCATCACCCATCTCCCTTCCACACACACACACACACACACAGACACACGCACAGACACACACATTGCAGAGCAGAGCTGCTGAACTTAGCATTAGGCAGTGATGGGAAGGCCATGCCATGAAGACAGAGGCATCCTGGCTCAGTCTGGACAGGCAAACGATCAATTGATCAATCAATGAACCTCTATCTGTTATAGTGCTGTTCCCAATCGCTCAGTACTGCTGCTCTCTCTTTCTTCTCCTTCCCTGCTGTGCAGAAAATGCTGCACAGACATACAAATATATACAACACAAAAGCAGCCAGACACAGTAAATGATATTGGCATGCATCTTTGCCAACTCTCATACATATTCAGGAAACCTGGGGACTCTGGTCGCTTGAGTATCTGCCTGAGTGCAGCCGGACTAGGTGTTGATCGATAGCTAAAGCCTCATTAACATAGATCCTATCATACAGACATTCACTGTACTGCCAAGAAAAAGGCACATTGATGCAGCATGTACACTCTCTCTGGCAGCTGTGATATTTACTGAGCGATCAGCAGGACCTTGAACGACAACACACTGTCATACTGTCTGAGGAAAAAAAAAAATCACACTGACCTGATGTACACGTATACGCAGTACAAATACCAGAGGTGTGGACTCACATGACTAAATGGTCTCTGATGTGACGACTTGAATCTGATGACTTTGCTTGGACTCGGACTAAAGCCTTTTGGCTTGCAATGACTTGATATCCTCCCCAAGCCCAAATACTAAAATTATATTACAAAAAAAAAAAAGAGCAGCGAATGAACTCTTAATTTTCCTGACAACAGATGGACTATGAATCAATCTGACAGCAGCCACACACTATCACATTTAGACAGTGGTGGGAAGTAACTAAGCACATTAACTCAAGTACTGTAATTAAGTACAATTCTGAGGTACTTTACTACATTTCAAAGGGACAAAATGAACTTTTTACTACACTACATGTATTTTAAAGCTTTTGTTACTTTTCAGTTTCAGATCATTAATACTAGTATAATCAACAAATAAATTATGATATATTATAATAGATTAAACTACCCAGCAGTATATAACGTAGTTAAAATTAGCCCCACTTTTACCAGCTGCAACATTAAAGTGATACATACATTAATCCATCAGTGGTTGTAATTCAATAATATAATATACATTATTCTGAAATGGGGGCATTATGAGTACTTTTAATTTTGGTACTTTATGTATATTTTGATGCTAATTTTGTATTTTTACTCACAAACAATTCTGAATGCACGACTTTTACTTGTAACAAAATATTTCTACATTGTGATATTACTACTTTTACTTAAGTAAAAGATAAGTACTTCTTCCATCACTGCATTTGGACGCTGAAACATTCACATAAGCTAGTTTCTATCTTCTGCTGATTTACATGACAAACTTCTATGGTATCAGCTGTAGCTAATAAACATTAATGGTGTCAGTTACTTGCCAAATGGCCAAAAATGAAACTTTTAGCTACTCAGTGCCTGTACTCAACCAAAGATCATTGTGAGCTAAGAGAAACATCACTCTGTAACATCCCTTTAATATCGCCAGTGGACTTTTTTAGTTGAGTGATGAGTCTTCTCCAGTGAAACCTTCCAGCTGCTTCACGTCAGTTTTAGTTATTGGAATCTCTCATATCATAATAATATCTCAAGATGGTAATTGCTCTGAATAAGATGTGCCAAGGAAAAGGTAAATGTGTCAGATACACTTAATCAACATGTCACAACTTCGGCGTCACATCTCATTTTCAGGTTTTATCTTGTGACCAAAAATTACGCTGCCACTCAAAAACGTGCAGTGATTCTGCCTTCTCAGCAACAAAAAGTACCAGTCGCATGTAAATCTTTTTGCATTTTCATTATTTTTAACTTTTGTTACAAATGTTGAAGGAAAATCGATTCAGTAAGGGATTCAAAACTAGACTTGGAGATTTGATAAAATGGAGCGACGCCTGCGAGCTAGTTCAGGCAGTCAACTCGAGCTACCAAACTCACCCTCCCAATTTGGCGTTCTATTTAAACTGCAAAATTTCCCATCTCTCCCTCCGCCTGTCAACGCCACTGCTGCCCTGCATCCGTATTGCCACTTGTTCTTTCAGCCCCACCACCACCCCAGCATCCACCTGTGGGCTCAGGCTGGGGGGTTTAAGATAGTTGCTCATCACTCCCCAACATCTCTATGTAAACATATCTGCAGGAGTGATGAGGTCGGAGCCTAGACGCCAAACTCTAACTATGTGTGGTGTCTCGGCAACTCTGTTAATGTATTTTATGTCATGTTAAGTGGTTTCATGTTAGTTCCATGTCAAGTTAGATTCACTCACGTCTAGTCTCGTCTTGCACTTCCTGTTTTATTGTGTATTCACCGTTCCTTTCGTTTCAGACCCGGACTTCCTCCCTTTGTGTGTTTTCCCGCCGTTGTGATTGTGATTGGATTCACCTGTGTTCCCTTCCTCTTGTATAAATAGTCCTTGTTTCCCTTTGTCCTGTGCCAGTTCGTCTTGTCCTGTCTGTATGTTCCAGTCGACTGAAGCGATCTAGCGTTTCCCATGCTTCAGGTTATTTTCATGTTTTGTACCATGCGTTCTAAGTTTTGTTTTTGGATAAACCTCCTAGTGAGCATTTTGTGTTGTACAGTTTTTGATCACCCTCCTAGAGAGCGCTTTTTGTTTGTATTTTTCTTCAATAAAAGTTTTTGTCTTCCAAACGTCCTGTTCGAAGAGTCGTGCTATTGAGTCCTCACTCTTGTGTCCAAGTTCGTAACACTATGTTCTGCTGCTATAAATACATTTCAGGCACACCTGATCATTTTGCTTTGAAATGTTATAAAATGTATTAGAAAGTATACATTTTTAAAAACATTCATTATTTCTGTAAATTTACTAGACCAACTGTTACACTGTTTAAAAATTCAAAAAGCCTTGTGTGTGATCAGGCATATCCAGTATGAGGCACTGCCTGCCTTGTATATGTAGTAGATGAAAGAGTCTTTTTCTTGCTTTTGTTGGATGGAATTGTTTCCATGTAAACATTGGCAGAACCTGTTTGTGTTTCTATGAAAAGTGAATTAAAAAGATTTTTTTTTTCCATGTTATTTTTTCTCCTCTTGCTGATGAAATCATTTTCTTGGTTTGGCGGATCTCTGAGTTAAGTGGTGTTTAGTGGAAACACTGGGGCCGATGATATTAGCTGTGCTGCCAAGAGAATATCAAAATGCACTTGAGCAACATCCGTACTGATGTTTTTTTTTTAAATAAAATACTTTCCAATAATTAAATATAAGCCCTCATTTTGCAGCAAATGATGGTGATGTTTATGTAGTGATTACATGACAGTTAAACCATTCTTTCCAGTTTGATCTATGCATGGGGGCAAACGGCCATCTGAAAATAACATTAAAGGAAAATGATTTCCATTAATAAATTACAGCTGCCGCCAGAAAACCTCACATCCCAGACTTTAGTATCTCTCATGTCCTAAAAATAAAGATAAATATGTAGATAGTGCATGTGCTGACTAAGCTTCATGAGCCCCTGGATTCCTTGTATGACCATTTAAAGTCCATTTATGTTCTCTGATATGCATGGGGGTCGTCAATGGGAAAAACAAATGAGGTCACACTGAACATTTCAAAGTGCTTCCTTTTTGAAATGGAGAATAATCCGATTTAAAAAGCCTTCGTATTTCAAAATGGAAACAAATTCTCTAACTCCTCAGCTGCTCTGTAATAATTTCATCTGCACAAATTGTGCACATACATAATGTTCTGTTCCCACACTGCACTCACAGTTTCAGCTGACTTCTCACTGCTCTGATTGCTCGTAAGGTCAGCCTGACCAATAGAAGACAGGAAATGATATACGGCCGCACAATGGACTCCCTGACAGAGAAGTGAGAGAGAGAGAGAGAGAGAGACACCAACTGATGGTCACTATCTTCATGTTCTCTGGCTCTGACCTCCAACATTTTCCCCTTTTCAAAATAGACCATTAAGGCTTTTGATTGTTCTCTCGCTCTCTCTCTGATTTCACACATGGGTGCTTTCACATCCTCTAAAAAATAATAGAAAGCGAAATCACGGGGAGCAGTTTAGACGACGATTAAAGCTGGTTAAAGACTATTTCAACTAGGGGTTTTTATTTTTGTAGCTCCAGGATCGTCTGGATCGTCTGACTGTAATCAGTCCTGTAATCAGTTTACTCAGAAACCAATTTTCTGCAGAAATGTGACATTTCTGAAACAGGTGCCATGTTTTTCCACTTTGATAATATGAAGCAAAGACCAATGACAGCGCAGTGAGTGTGTTCGTCCAGTCAGGTGTAAGAGGGTTTAAAGAGAGAGAGATTGGAGCACTTGTCATCAGTCTGTTGAACACATTGATTGAAATGACACTTCCAGCAAATTGCTATTTAGTCTTAAACAGTAGAGATGTGACTTTTTCAAGCTACAGAAAATGTCAATATTTTACATTTAAACCTCTTTTGGTGCCAGCCAGAGGACACCATGTCTGCTTGCAGTAAAGTCACTAAGTTTTGTGGTCAACAAATCTTGAGTAGCAACAAATGCAACACGTGTCTTTACATTATAATAAACACTGATGTTCAAACATCATATATCAAATCAAAAACCTGAATTTAAAATTTGTCCAGCTCAAGATGAGTACACACCAGAAATAAATGTGAAAAAGCACTAAAAAAAACAATCATTTATAAAGTGCAATGTGTACAAAAAGAAAAGCTGCAGTCAGGCAAGTGCACAGACAAGGACTTGAGGCAACGTTTCACTTTGGAAAAGAGCAGTTTCCATTTTCAGAGCACTTCAAACAATCACTGCCCTCAGGATCCGCCATACGCATTTAGGCTTTTCTTCCTCCAGCTCTCAACACTAAAATCTGCAAACAAACAAAACCGTTCCTTGAAAAGCACAAACGGTTTTATTTTTGTAGCTTCAGCCATCCGTTCTGACGGTTATGATAAGACTGTAGTAACCAAGTTAACTGCTGAAATCTGGGAACACATTGACATTAAAAATAGGTGCAACAGGGCAACAAACGCGAGCAGTCAGACGATCCTGGAGCTACAAAAATAACCCCAGTAGAAATAAACCATCGTTTTCTTTAAGGATACAGGTGGTACAAGTAAAAACATAAACTAAGTCTAAGAAACGTATTTGTATCATTCACTTGCATATTATTCTACCGTCTATGTGCAGTTGACTTGATCCTCCCACTTTATATTTGAAAGGAAGGGTTTTAATGAATGACTTGAAGCTTATTATCATGTGTGCTTTTGTTGTCAGTCACTCTGAATAAGAACCTGCTTTAAAACATCAATACTAACAATCTGATGTAGCTGTCTTTTCTTTTATTTAGTCTACATATCTTTTGTTTTCACATTTTCTTTTGCACACAGCTTGTCAGGTGCACAATGTTTGTCCATGAAATTGCACGGCAGTTGAAGTATCTATAGTTTCAATGCAGCGCTTCAGTGACTCAGAGTGCTTACGGCTTTAGGCCGTTTACCTCAAGTAACCCACTGACCTGCAAACAAGTTGTTACACGGTTGCTAAGGAAACATCCGTGTAAAGAAAGTTTTTTTACCCTGGCAGGCATCATTCAGACTTCCTGACCAACTGACCTTTAAACGTGTTTTTCTTATTTATGATTGGCTGAAAAGACATGAGGGATGTTGCTATTGTTGAGGCTTACATACACAGATCTACGCACACACACACACACTGAAATACCTGAGTGGAATAAGCTCAGAGATATCTATCAATACTAGGGCTGTGATTTTCGATACGGGTGCCAATACCAAAATGACCTGTTTAATGTCGGTCTGTCTGTTGGTCCAGACTGAAATATTGACAACTATCGGATGGATTGCCATGACATTTTGTTCAGACATTCATGTTCCCCAGAGGATGAATCCTACTGACTTTGGTGATCCTCTGATTTTTCTAGCGCCACCATGAGGCTAACATCTTTGTTTTTTATTGATATATTTGGTTAATGACCAATTACCTGCAAAGCTAATGGCATTTCCTACCAGCCTCAGCTGTACTTAGCTGTGTTATTGCTAATATGCAAATGTTAGCATGCTAACACAGTAAACTAAGATGTTAAACATATACCTGCTCAACATCAACATGCTAGCATTATCAATGAGAGCATGCTGACATTAGCATTTAGCTCAAGCCGCTAGCATGGTTATAGACTCTTTGTCTTAGCTTAGCCAAATGTATCAATGTATACATCCCATACAAGAACTTTGCCTAAATGAAATACAGTCTAAAATAATTATTTTAGATTATTTATTATTATTTTATTGGTTAACCAATATTATTATTCAAATCAAGATATTATCAAAGAATAAGACTAACAAGAATATAAATCTGTCCAGGCTTTTGATTCCAGATTTTGATACTCCAATGGTGCTGACACATTTCAGTCAGTGCTCTAAAAGTATCGAGATTCGATACTCTACGCCTGGTCTAAATGCAGAATCATAGATTGCTTTTTTCAGCCTCTTCACTTTGTGGTTCAACTCATTCAGTTTTTGCTTCCTTTGCAGAAGTTTAGTGGGTGAGTAGTTGTCAAAAACCTCAAGGGCTGGAGGCAAAAGCTGCTTTCCTGCAGGGAGAGGAAGAAGAGGAGGAGGAGGAGGTGGTGGTGGTGGGTACGCCGTGCATGCTCGGTAGAGCCTCCGGCCTAGAATAGAGCTCTGCTGACCTTGAGGGTGTCATATCGATCGATCAACAGTGAGGAGTTGTGTGTGCATGTGAGAGAGAGAAAGAGAGATGGAGACGTGTAACTCCACCAAACAAGGAGAAAACTGAAACCTGCACTAATGATGAATCATTGATAAGTGGACAAGAGAGGACTTTCTCCTTCAATCTCTCTCTTTCACTCCGTTTCTCTTTTCCTCTTTGCCCATCTCAGTTTTTAACATCTGCTTTCTAACTATGGCACCTTCTTCTTTCTTGCTTCCTTCTTGGCTTTCTCTCTGTCTTTCTCGCTCTCGCTTCTTGTCAAATGTCAATTTTAGCATTTGCTCTCTCTTCCTCTTCGTCTGTCTCTCACTTTCTCCACTTCACATTTACTGTTTCACTTTCAATCACTCCTTTTTTCCCCGTCTTGACATTTCTGTCTTGTTCCTGCATCAGAACTCAGGTTTGTGTTGACGCTTCCCTCCCTACAGGTGCTTTGAGGGCATGAACACATATAGATGCTGCTACGTCTGCTTTCTCTTTCAGGAGTCTGCAGTCAGTTTGGGAGGGTCGTTATGTGTAATTTTGTGGAAACTGGCCCATTTAAGCCTGCCTGCTATCACTCTCTCTGTTTCTTAGGGTCTAAATCTGTGGGTTTTTTATTTTTAATTTCTGCAGCCTAAATCTTAGTTTCAATAAGACTTCCTGAATAAATAATATTGTCCACTCGCCCATACGCTTCATGTACCACTGATATAACAAACCTCCAGTACCGATATTATTTTTTATAAATACTTCAGTTTAAAAAACAGCTGCTGGCACTTGAACTTCACAAGATTACCATCCTCGTGACCCAATTTGTGGCAGAGGGGACTCATCCAGGATACAACTCCACATTTTGTTAGTGTGGTATTTTGGACCCAGACTCATTCGGTGTAGCTGCTTCCTGAGGCAGTCTCACCAAACCTGATTTGCTTTCTCTCCGAGAATGGAAGGCTGTATTGATCAGATAGGTTTAGCCTAATTTGTGAGCAAGTTGGATCTTAAACGACACTGACGTCCCACCCACTAAAAGTGCAAGAGACGTTTCAAGTTTAAACCCGAATACTATAATTCCTTTTAACTTTTAAGCAGCTAATAAATTGTTTGGCTTCTGGTCTTATTGGCTGTGCTGTGTACATGGATTCTAGCAAGGCATCTATCCAGAAACAATCCGGATAACACACACCTCACTGTTTGAGGTGATTCTTTATTTAAAGGAGCCACTACAAATAATTCACAGCGAGATCTTTGGATTGTCCAGAGTAACTGGGACATACAGAAGTTTCTGGAAGAAGATATAGTTGTTAAGTTTTTTAAATGTGAGATTTTTCAATGCTGTGAGCACCACAAATGAAATTCCATTCAGCCCCATTGCATAAGGGTGGTGGAAGAAGTCAATTTAATGCTACTGCTCCTTTAACACAATTTTTACCTCTTTAAAATGATGAAGATAAAGTAAAACTTAAAGCTGCTATAATCAATATTTTATATTAACAATGGATGAAATGACTGCAGTTCATCGTCAGACTTTTGCCATCTTTTTGCCTTTACTGTTTTGGTTCACTCTCATCAGCGTCATTCCTGCCACAGCAGCTGTTTTCTGTCAAACAGACAAAGTTAGCGACTAGCTGGTGAACATAGTAAAGCATTTAGGAGCTAAAGAGCCAGATGTTTCCCTCAGGAGTTGGTGGAGACCAAAACAGAGTTAAAAAAAAAATGGTGTGTATTGCACTCACATCCATCAGATGGCCACATACATTACTCAAAATAAATGCTAATGTTGCTCTGTGTCTGCTGGCTTTATAAACAGGCATCTCTTTGCTAACAAGTTGTCAGTGTTGTGTTTACAGCTTGTTGTGCTGCCCCCAAGTGGCCAAAAAATCTGATAATACAGGTTTAACATATCAAGAGCAAAGACAAACAAGATAGTCCAGTATTTCATCCGTGCTAAATCTACATTCACTCTCTCAACACTGTCACTATCCACATGGTAAATCTTACATTTAACCATGTTTAGTTACTCCCATCTGTCAACACAAGAACACACGCAACTATTTACAGTTGATAAAATCACCATCCTGTCTGTGTGTCAAGAAGCAGCGAGGAGATCGTGAGAAGTAACCTGCACCAAATGTGGCCCATGTTTATTGATGAGAAAGGAGCAGAATAAAGCAGTCAATATAAATAATGTAAACCAGCTACAGCTTTTTACTCGACTCTCAGAAAGAGACGGATGATGATTCATCCAGGGTCAGTGAGGCGAGTTGAGCTCCTCTCATGCACACCTGATCAATATGGTACACGCTTTTCTTCACTCTTTCTGATCACATGTTCATCACCATCGTCACCACTGACTGTGTTCATGTGGGGGAGTGTATGTGCGTCTGCGAGCACATGTTTGTGATTTGGAAAACCATGTTGCCGTGACAAAGTGCTGTTTGTTTTCGATTAGCGCTGGTAGTACGCTGCCATCTGCGGCTATATTTCTGTTGTTGAGATGAACTTTGGTGATTGGTCCGGTATAAGAAACATGCAGAGGTTTCGAACAAACAGCGGTTATGTGGGCACAACTGTTGCTGTGGATTACTCACAGCTCTCCAACTCTCCGTCTGACTCCGCTGTTCATACTGACACCACTATCTCTCAGTCCCTCTCTCCACACGCTCAATGTCAACATGCTGCAGGGCACATACATCTGGATACATGTGGAGCGTAAGGACCGGACCGCGTGGGGAGAGGAAGTCGACGGTGGAAAGAGAGAAGGATGAAGACTCAAGGGGAGCAATCAGAAGGGCAAAACTGTAATGTGACCTACCATCCTACACACGAATGGAAGCGCATACCTGTGCAAAAATGCTTAGACGTTCATAAGAACACACATACACACAAATACAGATATATATATATATATAGGGGATGCTAAGAGGCATTAGAGAGATCATTTCCTTCAGAGCAACCTCATTCACCTCTCCTGGAGAAAGAAGAAACCACACACAAGACCATAAATACAAACACACACACATGCACACAATGTATATACTAGCTGCTCCATATGTCTTGCACCCTTCCTCTCTGGGGGGCCATAAATCAATCACTGCCAAAATACTGTGCAACCGAGAGTCACACTCACACACACGCATGTACAGGCTCATACACTTGGTAACACACATTTATTACATTTATAAACTCTTGGGTTTGATAATTTGAATGCCAAATGTGGACTTTCACTGCTGCTTCAAATGCAAATGGTTCAAGCGGAGCCAAAAGGTTATTTACTCCTAAAACAACAGTATCTTTAAACAGCACAAAATTACTTCCTCAGAATGTTTTGGGTTGCTTATCATGAATACTTTATGCTTTTTCAACCAAACTGAACTAAACTTAAGCCAACTACATGGAAGGCAAAGAAAACAGTTCCTACACCCAGCTTATGTATTTTGGGATTTTTCTAACTCTGCTCAACTTGAATCACAAAAAACAATTATTTCTGACGGAAATAAAAGATGAAAGTCTGTCTGCTTACAGCTCTTTAGCTGCACGTTGAACATGTCTATATTAGAAAAACAGCATAACCATCGTTACGTATGTAGAAAAGGGAGGGCTGATGGAAGTATTGTTTCGGTGGTTATTGTTAGTTCACAGAGGATGAGGAAAATATCAGCCAAGCGTCAAAATGAGCAAAACAGAGACAAATCAGTTCTGGTAAGTCAGTATGACAAATACTACAAGAGAAAATAGATTAGTTACACTTGTAGCCATTGCAGAAGTCATGTATTGTTCTGAAAGTGCTTTTTGGAAAGTGTGTGGCAAAAAAAGATAAATGGTGAGTGTGTGTGTGTGTGTGTGTGTGTGAGGGAGGGGGGGCTTCAACAATGGCTACCACAGTAGTTTTACATCAACATGACAAAGACAGCATGCGTGTTATTCACCAGCAGCATTGAGACCAGCTGAACCTCCTTCAGACAGCAGCTGTTTCCACCTGAACAGGATGGATTCATGGATTCGTGATGATCTGCATATTAAATTTTGCTGCTTTGGGGCAAATCTTTTGAAATGTGTTTTTGATGTATCCATGAAGCCATCCATGTTACACCTTAATAGCCCAAAGCTTTGGTCATGACAACCACAGACAACAAATTAGACAAATCCCAAATTATTTTGGGATTAATTCTGTATTGTTTATCCTCTCCCACAGGATGGGAGCCACCAGTGCAGATAAAAGTCAGGAGAGTCTTACCTTTGATGCCAAATTTGGAGTTTCCTCCAAACTTGAGAATAACCAACATTAGAAGGAAACCGGTGAAGGCGACAGCAGCAATGCCGACCACCACGTACACCTGCACAATGAGAAAACAGAGTTATACACCTCCTACACTGAAGAGACAAGCACGGGCAAACGCACACACAATACACACCACACCAGACGGTATAGACCACAGGCTGATTTTCTAAAGTACTGTGGTATCTTTGTATTGTGTTGGCTTCATTCAATTACTTCTAACACTGAAAAAATAGATCCAGTGCAGCTGTTTCTAGGCAGGTAACACAAATAAATAGAAAGAAAAACCCAGACACAAACAGTCAACAACTGACAGATGCAATCAGCAAAGAAACCGAGACGGAGAACAACGCGTGACTTACAGCGACTCTGTCTTCAGGTGGGTCTACAGGGGGGGCCTCTGTTGATGAAGGAGAGAGAAAGAGAGGAATAAATAGTAGTGATGGGACAACCGGTTCATTTTCGTGACTTAGTTCCTTAAATCTTGCTCAGTAAAATGAACTACTCTTTTTTTTAGTAATTTGTTCATTCGACGACGACGACTCATTTCTGTCAAATACTGAGCCTGTGTAGCTGTCACGTGTAAAATGAACGAAAGACTTGAAGACCAAGACCCAGTCGAGTGGTGAACTAATCATTTCTGTCCAATACCGAGCCTGTGTAGCTGTCACGTGAGAAAAAACAAAACTCATGCATTATTATTGTTGCGCATGCGCAGGTGCGGCCAAAATGAGCGAATTACTCTCTGAGACGACTCGTTACTACTAGTTCATATCAAAAGAGTAGTTCAAATGAACGATACGCTCATGATCGACACATCACTGATAAATACAGAAGAAGAGCAACTCAAGAAGTGATCTGTGACCGAGAGCAGGACAGTGTTGTATTTTCCACTTTGTTTATTGACCGTTCACCAAACCCCTCACCCAAAGAGCAATCGCCCAACCATAGATTAGCTACTGTCCACAACCAGGCACGGCAGGTCTGTCAAGCTGTGTGCATGGGGCTGTAATGAGAGCAATACTTGGCATCTAAAGAGTTTGAATGGGTTTTTTTTACCTTATCCAAAACCAAAAAATACATGAGCAAAAGTATAATGAATGGTTTCTGTTCTAACTGCAAGTGTTAGCATGGCCGGCTAACTAGCTTACTACCTACAGTACTGTAGCTCTGCATTATGTCCAAGGCCAGCAGCATTTTATGTGCCACTGTGTGGAAGCTATTCCTGCATGCTAGCCTACTATATCAGAGTATTAAGCTAACGTTAGCGGCTTTGTCCAGCTCTGTTCGATTTGGACAAGTTTACACTCCTGCAACCCCAGACTCATTATCTGAGACAGTCTTACGTTCACCAAACACATCGGTTGGTCCTCATCCTCAAAGCCTTTTCTCTTGTAATGTTAAAAGTGAAACATACTGTTTAAAAATGCCAACAATTAAGCATAAATCTATCCTCTTGCTTGTCCAAGAAGATAAGCAGGTAAACAGTTATCCTTATCATATATATTAGGACTAACTATTTCTACACTGAAATACAAGAACAAAGCTGTTTCTTTATTTCCATGTCTTCTACATGGATCATCAGTTGGTGAGGATGCTGACCTTTTGCCTGGGACATGCAGCTTTAGCCTCAGTGTTTTAGCACAATATCATGTATGTAACCATCAAGTTCATATTTTAGACCCAGGGTTCTCATCTTAAAACGAGTAAACTTAAGTTTTCAACCAACTCATGGGGGTAACGTTAGATTAATTAGTAAGCTAGCTACAGCAGATAAAATCTGCCAGTGACAGTCGATGGTCGCCAGCTAGAAACGGGAAGCTGCTTTTACCGCTGTCTGAAATCAAGGACCCATTGTTTAAAAAATAAAGTCCTACGAATTTCAAGTTGTAAATCTGCCATCCTTATCATTATCACATGTGCTAGTTTTGCTAGCTTGACAGGCGTAGCAACAATAACTAACTGTGATGTTTGTGATTGGGAGCGAGCAAATGAAAGGCATGGCAGTACCTGTGGTTAGATCTGCAGGAGGGAGGAGGTGTTGGAGAGAGAGGGCGAAAGAGACAACAAAGACAAATTAGGTTCTAAACATATCAACATGATTCAATTGTAAATTATTTGACATGCACTTAATAATAATGTCAGTCATGCCTGTTCTCTGAGCTTGTTTCAAAAACATATTCATAACACAAACACAATACACAAACCAACAAACAACATATATTTAACATGCACAACATCAGAAAAATAATAATAACAACATCAGTGTGGGGAAAAAAAGACATAACAAACAACCCTAATCCCTAGCTGCAAGGATGTGTAGGTATGTAACGCACCCTCAGCAACTTGAGAGAAAAAAGAGAAAGAGAAAGATTTCTAAAATGTAATTTGCGTTAATTGATGAGGATGAAAATGATGAGATGTTAAACAGAAAAAACATTGATCTAAAAACACTGACACTATGAACACACTATGAATCTAGATGTGTTAGATTTAACACTTTTACATTTGATTAAAGAAAAAACATTTGTAGTTATGAATATATATTTCACTCACCATAATAGTAAGGCTCCCTCTCAGTGCCTGCGCATAAGGACAACAACACAAAGATTAAATTTGATGAAATGTTAAATATGTCATGGACAGGTTCTGCACACTGGATTAAAGGTTTATTTTAGAATATGTCAACTGATAAACCCAGTGGGGCAGAAATGTTGCCTTTTCTAAGTCCAGTAAAGTTATAGGGGCTTTATTCCAGATGTGCAGATACTCTAAAACATTATGACAAAGCGGTGTGATTAATCAATTAATCATTTGGTTCAAGAAATGTAAGAAAATGGTGAAAACTAAAGGCAGAGTGACATTTCCAGATTGCTTGTGTTGTCCAAAATCCAAGAATATTCACATTAATATCACAGAAGGAAAAAAAAAAAAAGCAGCAATCGTGACATTTGAGAAGCTGATTTTTGGAAATGATTATAAAAATAGTCTGTGATTCATCTTCTGTCAGTCGGCTAATCAATTGATCAACCAATTGTTGTCTGCACTTTTTAATGAAAGTAAAAGCTTGATTTTAACTATCTGTTTTGCACATCAGCGTAATAATGCGTTCGATATATCGATCATAATGATGTAGAAACAGAAAATGAATCACTATGCAGTTACTCCTCACCATCCCAGGGCTTGTGCATGAAGTGAGCCTCCACCTCCTTTTGGTCTGTCCCGAATTTGTTTGTAGCCACCAGCGTGTACCGCCCGTTGTTGAGGTGTGTGGGGCTGTCCAGCTGCAGGCAGCCGTGGTACTCTCTCTCTGTGATGTCATGGATCATGGTCATGATGTAGAGGCCCTCCGTCACCACTTCACCATCCAGATACCATTGCAGGTGCGGCTCTGGGTTTCCTGGAAAAGGTTATGAAGACAATACATGAGACAATGCATGAGTATGAGACTTGGTTTCATACTATTTAGTTATCAGTCTATATTCTTTGTTTATGTTGTCATTGCTGTGATTAATATATACCGTGACACTATTCAAGATTTAGGGAAAGTATCTCATGCTTGGGACAGAAAGTGAACAGCAAAGTATCACCAAAAGACGTTATGCGGCTGCTTCTTTTACCTGACACGCTGAAGGGGATGCACCAGTGATGATCTGGGATTGCATCACTCAGTTTAGTGATTTTGGGAGGAACTGAGCGTTGTTGAGAGAAAAGAGAGTTTAAGAGCAACAGTGTGAGATACAAACAGAAAAGACAGAAATCAAGATAAGGCCAAAGAGCAATTCAGAGGTAAAACTGGTGAAGCATGCAAAAACACGGATTACAAGATGAGAGGAATTGTAGTCTTCTCCAGTTTTTAATTCTCTGTTTTAAAGTCTCTACTACACTGACGAACACTTTGACACAATAATCTACATTAAATTAGAGCTGCTTGCCAGAGGGCAAACGTACAAAGTATATCCAGCAGCAGCGCGGACTCTTTCTCTCCAACAATGTTCTCAGCTGTGCAGCTGATCTTGCTGTTGTGGTCCAGCGACGACAGGTTGGACAGTCGCATCATCGAAATCTGGCCTGAAGTCTCGATCTGAGTGAGTAAACACATCCAGCATCCATCAGCATGAAGATTCGGATTGCTTACCTCATGATCACACAACCTTTAATTGTAGGTATTTGACCAAAAGTTTATAATGGTGACGTTAAACTGCCATGACAAATAATCTCTCAAGGTTTGAGAGTTGCAGGAATCAGATTTGGCTTTTAAATCTAAGCAGTCACACATAATGTACAAGTTGAATATTGAATTGAATATTACATTACTGATATTAATGGGATTAATTGGATCCCAACCCTAAACTAAAATAATAGTAACAAGTATAAGCATACTTACAGGGATAATTTAGTTTTGGCTGAATTTTACCATTAAGTCATTGATGCCTTTGTTTATGTATTTACAGGGAGTTTGCATGTGTACTGGCGACATATGGCTGAGTTCAGTTACCAAATGTCAGCGGCATCAAGGATCAGTGGCGCATTTAGGACTGCAAATTTATTTTCATTATTGATTTTTTTGATTTATTAATGAATGGATTTATCATTTGTTTCTGTAAATACCAGAAAGTAGTGCAATTCTGAATCCCAGGGTGACTTTTTCAGAGGGCTTGTTTTGTCAACACTCTAAAAACCCAAAGATATTCAGTTTACTATCATATATGACAAAGAATCCTCACATTTGAGAAGCTGAAACACGCAAATGTTTGACATTTTTGCTTGAAAAATGACTGGAATCAATTATTCATCAAAATATTATTTTTCTGTCAATCAGTTAATCAATTATTTGACTCATTGTTTCACCTCTAAAAGCATTAATACTTAATTAATTTAACAATTTTCACAAGTAATGCAATATGACATACATAATCCAAACATATCTGGGTTTGTGTTTACGTGTGTGTGTGTGTGGGTGTGTGTGTGTGTGTGTGTGGCCTAACCTCATAGTTGGAGACCAATGCCATGTTCCATATGAGCTCAGGTGAGGGCACCCCAGATGTTGTACAGGACAGCTGCAGGTTTTCCCCCTCCATTAATGTCACTTTGGATGGGCTCAACGTTGCCATGGGAACCTCTACATACAACCAGGGAGTGGGAGGGAGGAGAGGGAGAAGAGGAGGAGGGTATAGAGGTGGAGAGAGGAGAGAAGGGAAAAAAGGAAGGAAGCAAACTTAGGATTCATGGCCAACTCTTGTCTTTTCAGTTGAAACACAAGGCACGTAAGAACCTCGACAATAAGAGTGGAAGAGCAGGCAAACACACACCCACTACCACAGAGAGAAAAGAAAGACACCCCCCGCGCTTCATTTAAGCACACTCACCCCAATCAAACAGTCAGACAAAGACACAGAGTTCAAACACAGTGATGGTTACACTGATTACCAGTGCATGTCTTCAGCAGCCCAAGTACTAAATTGATTGGACACAGTCTGAAGCCTCTGTCAAAGCAAAGACACTGGTGACTGTGTGTGTGTGTGTGTGTGTGTGTGTGTGTGTGTGTACAGTGCTGACCAGGAGGTGACCTGAGTATGACCAATCAGACTCAATCAGAGTCTTGCCACCCTTGTCCCCTGTCCAAAAACATTCCTGGTGAAGAAAGAAGAGAAGAAAATAGAAGAGAAGAAAAATAAGAGAAGAAGACGAGAACCAAAAGAAGAGAAGAAGAAGAGAGAAGAGAAGACAATGAGAACAAAAAGAGGAGATGAGAAGAAATGGGTGTCGACAGCTACTGCAGATAAAACTGGACAGATTTCTTATCGAACCCACTCCTCTCCCCTTCTCCCCCACCCCTCCTCCTCCACCTCTTCTGTCCATCGGCAGAATGCTTATCACCAGGGCAACCCACTTATCACTACGGCAACCCACTCAATCACCGTGAGACGCACAAAAAAAACAGTCATTTCAGTGGTGGCAGGCCCACTGCCATATCAGAACCACATATCTTAACAGGCTCTCAGTAAATCAGCTTTCTACTGCCACTACAGCCATCTGCAGGTCACATTACACACACACACACACACACACACACACACACACACACACACACACACACAAAGCTACACCCCGCCCAGAGCCCAGAAATCAGAATCAAACTTCTGGAAACCTCCCTGGTTTTGACGTGAGTGCAGCTGTCATGACCTGTCAGTACAAAGAAAATTATTTCCACATTCAATTATTTACGAGCGCGGCTTTGGGAGTCAAACCATCCATGACATTCGGTGTGATTGTAATCCTTTAGCTGCTCCGATGTGTTCAGAATCAACAAGTAGGATTGAGGAGGAATTTAGCGTAATTAGCATGTTAGACCAGCCTGTGCCTGTGACAACGAGTGAGTCATTACGTGGAAAGATTTCACTATCACTGTATGTACTTCAGCGTTTGGCCGGCGCTACAGCCCACCTGCAGCCAGTTGTAAACATATGGAAAATACTGGCTGTCAAGTGTCTGCGGAGGGTAAGTACAACACAGCAGTGTCCTAATACCAGTGCTGGAATGTAACTAAGTACATTTATTCAAGTACTCTACTTAAGTAGAAATTCAAAGTACTTGTACTTTACTTGAGTATTTCCATTTTATGCACCTTTAAACTTCTACTCTACATCTCAGAGGCAGATATTGTAGTTGTTACTCCACTACATTTTGTCTGACAGCTTTAGTTACTTTTCAGATTGCAATCTTTCATACCCTTCATGTCCAGTGAAAACCCTGTATCTCCAAATGTGGTGGTTTTGAACTTAATTTTTTTGTGATAAACTGAAGGATTAAATGTTCCTTTATGGGTTGAGAAAATTATTCTGCTTCTTAAGATAAATGCATCGTCGCAAAGCTGAAAACAGGGCTGTTTGTCTGAGCTCATGAAAAGTTGACTTGTGAGAGATACGTGGTTCTCACAGGACAGCGACGCCACACTACATGATGATCTTATAGAATATGATCCATCAGATTACTGCTAAAATTGGATCCCAACCGCTCTCATTTTAGTCAACCAGGTCAAATTCAACAGATACGTATTGATTATTTTCAATTTTTTTAAAGAAAAAATAAATAAATCCGTAAATTTATACCTTCTTCTTATTTTGAATTTCAAAAATATCTTAAATAGAATTTGACAATGGCATTTTCTGTTTATTTGTTTTTTGTTTTGTTTTTTTACTTTGTAGGACTCTGGTGCACAAGCAGCAGCTTTCTCTAATGTTTTCTCTTACTTTGTATTATCAGATATCATTTCTGAGATGCTAATGTCGCAAAAGTACCTTCTTTTCTCTAACAGAGATTTTTACAGGTTACAGGTAACCATGAAAATCTTGCCCTATCAAACGAAGAATGAATGTGCTAAGAATATGTTACATTAGCACTGCGTACATGCCAGTCCTTGATACCTTGAACCCAGATTGCCTTCATTCACCAGGAGCATGTACTATGAATGGGCTTTGAATTACGAGCACAGCATCAGGGAAAAGCCCCGGTGATGTGGAGCTGCTGCTCACAGCTCGTATTTAAAAAGAAAACATCCACTGCTCCCTGGATTGAAACCTCTGCACAATACGCCACAGCATACTTCATTGTTGGCGGTGTCATTGTTGTCAGCTCTTGCTATGGGCCACAATAGGCACGTCCACATCGGTGTTCACATTCATTATGTAAGGCTCCAGCTTTTCCACCACAATGATGTGGTGATTTCTGATGAGAGGCGGAAGCAGGCGAGAGAGAGAGAGAGAGAGAGAAATCTTTGACAACGTATAAGGAGAGAAGGAAATGTGCTGGAAAGTGACACAACACAATATCCGTCCGTGAGTTTGCCTCCATATTTTTCTGTCGTGCAAGCACAGCGACGACTGTCAGAGCATTATGAGAGGGATTCACAAAATGATTTCTGCTCAAAGAAGGCAGACAAATGGGGAGGAGAATGGGAGGCATGACTGGCTGAGTGGCTTCGAAAGCCAGAATCTGTTATAGATTATTGATTTTCTGCCTAAAACTATTGTCAGTCAAGTTGTCAGCTGGCCTGCTCTGACTCTGACGTCAGATAATGCGTGCTACATTTATCATTTAGGCTTATAACTACTTAACCTAACATTTTAGCACATTTATCCTGTTTCCCCTTGGTCTGAAGTTAATTTCCTCTATTTAATTAGAAATTTTGATGTCTGATTGGCTCAACCCGTTAGACAAGAACGTCAATATTGGAGGATTTTGCAAAAACTAGGATTCAGTTAATCCTGGTTTCTACAATAACAGCACAAGGCAACTGTGGTCGGGGTAAAGAAATATTGTATTTATGGCAAATGAATTAGGGTTAGGGTTTCTATCTCTACACAACAACTTTTCCTCCCCATTTCAGATTCTTAGTAATTACTTTCTTCCCTTTCCCATAGAGATGATTTACTGAATTGTTTTGACCAGCTATGCTCTTCTGTTTTTGAAGCTGTTGTCCCTTTTATAACCCTCTTGAATCCTTCTGTTAGCGAAACCTCACTGCTAAATGACAGCAGCATGGCCTAAAAAGGAATGCAGAAGGGCCAAACGTAGGTGGGATCGCACTAAACATCACGTCCATTACCTTTTAAAAGACTTAACAACCTCGTAAAACATCGGGGCTTCAAGACATGAATACCATCCTAATCTGTTTCTGTCGATCTGCACTGTGCTGATTTCCTTTGTGCGTTATAACTTCTGTGTTGATTTTAAGTTTAGTATTACAGCTTTTGTGTCTTGTTGTTTAATTCCTTGTTATCTAACAAGTAAGTGAGTGGTCTCCCTGCCTGACTATAGGAAATTCACACATGTGAATGGCATCTACTGCCCACAGACACAGGAGCCATCTGGCCTTTTTGGCTGGTCTGTACTGCCATTTACTGCTTGAGTCCGTGCCTACATGCTGCGTCAGTGTTTCACATATATAACTGTGAGAGCATCGAAAGTTTGACACAGACAGATATGTAGATTTATAGTTACACTTTACAGTATATTCACACACAGGCAAAGGAGACAGAAGTCAGAGAAGGGAAGATGAGAGCAGAGGAAAAAAAGACATAAAACTGAAATAAAAACCTGCCAGACAGTCATTCCAGCCAAACAAATGGACAGACAGACAGACAGACAGACAGACAGACAGAGAGGGAGACAGATGAAGTGCACCAGCGCTGTGATGTGACCAGCAGAGGTCTGGTAATCTGTCTGCTGAAATTTCCACAGCTAATGGAAAAAAAGCGCCTTTTCTCCGGACAGCTGGTTTCAATTATTAACATTTATACATTTGGGTCATTTAGCAGATTTTACAGAAACTTAAGGTGTGATGCGTGCAATGGTAGAAAAAGCTTACATTTCTCGATCGTCACATTAAGAAGCATGACCCTAAAGTAATCTTGCAACTTAAGGAAGAGTTGTAAAAGTGAATTAAAAAGAGTGCAGAGTTTATTGTCTTAATCATGCTATTAACAAACAACTGAGTGGGAGTGTTTTAATGTTTCAAACCTAACATTTTTGCTGGGTGACACAGTTGACTTATTTTAACTTTGCACAAAGCATGGGACTGCAGTAATTTTTAGAAACGTTTCGTATAGGTCAGCAGTGGGAACAGTCTGCCAGCCTTTTTCGAGTGGAGCTCCGGCAGTAAACAGTCCACAGAGAGAAACAGAGAGAGAGACATATGCGGGTGGCCTGAGAGATCAGTGTCAGCCCGAGGGCATCGTTGGGCACTTCCTCTGCTTTGTGCCTTCCTCATATGTCACTCAGAAATGTTCAGACAGTCAGAAAGACAGACAGTCGAGCAGGCAGACAGATGGAAAATTAGTAATAAAGAGGAGGAAAGACAGCCTGAGTGAGGGAGAGGCAAAAGACAGCGAGAAATAACGAGAGATAGAGCAAAAGGCCAGCAGTTCGGCCAGACAGAGGGGTCTTTTGGTGTATCACTGTTAGCCCTGGGGCATTATTTGGCACCCCTGCTCCACCATGTCCTCCTCCTCACATGTCACTCTGCCAGGGGGTCCCCTGCCCACCTCTCCAGGGGCCCTGCTGTAACTGTGCTAATGCCAGAAATAACCTCTGCTAATGGAAGGGAGGCAGAGGGGACGGATCAATAGGAGTTATCAATGACATTGTTAGCTTCCTGCAAGCTAACTTATTGTTTGCGTCCTGAGCGTCCCGACTGCCCTGAGCTATTTTTGACCAGATCACTTACTCTGTCAACAACAGAGAAGGCAAAAATACTTTGAGATTCATGTTCTGACTTATTAGGGGAAAAATTAGATTACTTTTCAATTGAGGCCTATAAATCTTTTCTGACTGCTATTATGGTGTGTTTTATAAATTCAGATCAGACATGAAGATTCCTTCGTGTTCTCACTTTACAGTAATAAACTGGATCTGACTGGACTCATTGCCCCAAAGGCTGCAGCAATCTGTGTTTCATTTGTTTACTTGGGTCAAGCTCAAGCTCTAAATTATTACTGAATGTCAATTTTAGCCAAATTTGCGCTTATAAAAACCTACAAATCCAGGCTGAGTTTGAACAGATTTTTCTTCAGAGAAGCCGAGCAGGTCAAGCTGTAATCTGACCCTGTTTATGAAAAGAAG
Source organism: Macquaria ambigua (assembly GCA_008360985.2). Taxonomy (NCBI): domain Eukaryota; kingdom Metazoa; phylum Chordata; class Actinopteri; order Centrarchiformes; family Percichthyidae; genus Macquaria; species Macquaria ambigua. The sequence continues at coordinate 135,501 of VMKM01000576.1, read as the reverse complement.
AGAGTACAAAATAAAGACATTCATAAAAAACTAAGAAGAAGAAGGGAAGAACAAAGCGCCAATTAACTGCTGACATTTGTACATTCAAGCTTGATAAACACTCCCATAAGCAAGTACATAAAAGGTTTGTGGTCTGTGGCAGTCTGTCTAGGAGTGAGAGCAAGCTTCCTGGTTAGCCTGACATTACACTTGTCTTGTAAATAACTGTATGCACTGTTGCATATAGGTTTCAAAGTATTTTCTGGTTTGTAAACACATTATTCCTTGAGAGAATACTAAATATAGTTTCTTTGCAACTTAAACAAAGATGCAACATATCCTCATTCATTTTTCACAATTAAATCTGTGGAGAATGTCTTTTATTGCTCATAAATATGTGATTATTGCTGTTTGCATATTTGTATTTTAGTGCACCTTTACATAAATCCAGAAAGAATTCCTTCCTAGACGACCGAAACATGATGATTCAGAGAAAAAGGAAATTAAATGTGCTACGTGACAGCAGGTCACTGGTGCTACAGGACATAGTGCAGATGGTCTTTATAACACTTCATTTTACTGCGATACATGCACTGAATTTTCTCCACTCAGCATCTTTGAGACTCACTGATGTCATCTGTGTGTTGAGTCACACGAATGTTCCCTCTCAGTATAATATCTTTCTGCTTCTATAATGTCCCGCACAGTGACCTTTCTACACCTACGAGCAAATGTCCCATATGACTGTAACTAGTCTATAAGACACACACAAACACCACTCTGTAAGTCACGCATTTCGCTCCCCTTCATCTGGCGGCTAATCTTTGCATCATATGAGAAAAATCCCTACAGCACAGAGATAGCGTCAGACTGTTTAGTGTCAGTGGCTTTTTAGCGACACCCAGAAGAAACCAAACAACATTTTTAAGCCCTCTATGAAAGCAGGGCTCTGAGTGTGCATGCATGCGTTCATTTGGTCATTTGTTTGCTTGCTCATGTGTAAGACAATGTAGCTTTTTGCACTGCACTGTGTCTAGGGAAATTATAATATACAGGCTAAGCAGAGCCCTGCGTAAGTGAAATACAGTGTGCAGCATCCTCACTGTAGCCTGTGGAAGTTCACATACCAGCATATTACTGATTACTGCAGGGGCTGTGATTAATGCATGAATTTTATTCTTTGTACAGTTATTCTCATTTTAACAATCAACTTTCTCCAGTTGTTCATCCCCCACACCTCCCCTGAGAACCGACAAAACACTTATCACGTATTGCAATAATGTTTTATACTGTATTTGTCCTGCACTTAAACACATACACATTTATGCAAACACACACACAGCCATGCACTTACATAAAAACAGATGTGTCAGACACATGCAAAACACATGAGAGCACACACATTTAAAACAAAGATTTGGAAACCATTAGGATCACTGTTTTCCTCCAGGTGCTTCAACACTTTTCACTCTGCTACAGCTCGTGAATGTCTTTTCCAGCTCCTTACTGTGTGTGTGTGTGTGTGTGTGTGTGTCCTCACCACAGTTAGGCAGTTTCAGTCTGGACAGCAGCAGGCGTCCTCCTCCATCCTCAATGCAGCGCAGCTCCTGGGTGTCTGCTTCCTCTCCTAACCACAGCTTGATCCACATGTTCTCACAGGAACAGTGCAGAGGGTTCCCTGACAGGATCCTAAACACACATATGCACAAAGTGAAGAACTGTGAAAAACAGTGAGTAGTAGAGCGAGAGAGTAACTGAATTTAAAAAAACAAAACAAAGCAATAGCTGACAACTGCCACAGCACAGTGTCAAAGTGCCTTGAAGAAACAGTTCAACATTTTGGGAAATATGCTTATTTGCTTTCTTGCAGAGAGGTAAAGAATTTAAATTAATACAACTCTCATGTCTGTCTGTCAACTATGGAGCTACTACCAGCAGCCGGTTAGTTTTGCTTAGAGTGAAAACCCTGGAAACCTTCCGTCAAACGGTAACAAAATCCGCCTACAAGCACCTCTAAAGCTCACTAATTAATTGTACCTAATTTTTGTACCAAAAACCAAAATGTGAAAACTAAGTTGCTGTGTTATTATGTGCTGGACTATTTCTTGACTGGGAGTAGTAACTTCCTGGAACTTGTCGTCACAGTGAAGTTGCCAGGCAACCAGCGGAGACTACAGAAAGCCACAACTCCCGGCCAAGAAATTGTCCGGCACATGAAACAGCAACTTGTCATTTTTACACTTTAGTTAATTGTACAGACTAAACAAGGTGGTTCTAGTAGTTTTGTTACCTTTGGAGAGAGCCAGGCTAGCTGTTTCCCCCTGTTTCCAGTCTTTATGCTAAGCTAAGCTAACCTTCGCCTAGCTTTGGCTTCACATTTAATGGACAGATATGAGAGTGGTATCAATCTCCTCATCTAACTCTTAGCAATAAAGTGAATAAGAGATGCAGTTCTTACAATGTCCACTTGAATGGCAGAATAATCTATTGAACAGTATTGAACTGCATTGAAACATTTGTTCCACATAATTTTAGTGTCTCAATATCTCTCAGTGCAATGTGAAAATGATTGCTTCATTACAGTAATGGGAGACTGAGTAAAGGGTTTGACAGGCGTCATAGCCAATCACACTGAGCCCTGGTGGTTAATTGTTGCTTGCCAACCCCACTTCAACTAATCTCAGTCTAAGTTAGGACTCTAAGTTAGGACTCTGTTACCTAAATCAAAATTTTAAAAAATAAAATAATTTTCTGGCTCCAGGAAAATCCCAAGATCCCAAATCCCAAGATTGCAGGCAGCAGTAAAACCAACTCCAAGCTTCAAAACATCACATCAGAAATCTATAGGTGACATGATGCTGAAGGTTTGCGCAGGACAAAGATGCTATAGGTGTATGTTTATCTACAGACTGTGACGATAACAAGGAGGTAGATCAGAGAGAGAGAGCCAGGAACAGACAGACAGACAGACAGAAAGACAGACATGCAGATGGAAAGACTGTTAGAGAAGGCTGCACTGAACTCACAGATAAGAGATGTTGAGGTGTTTGAATATCCTCCAGGACAGTGACGACAGGTTGTTATCTTTCAGATTCCTGGAAATTAAGTTGAACATCAGGGAATGAGACAAAATATCAGGTTGACGTTACAGCGACTGACGGCCCATTTCTATGTGCACCAATAAGCCTGCAATATTTTTCTCATTAAAAGTGTTCCCCTCTAAGGATTGTGACAATTAACCTTAAGTGGTACATTTCATCAGTGTAATAAGTATCACACTTTAATTATGTTGACAAGATCCCAAGATCAATTATAAATCCTGTTCAGTCTGAAACTGAACTGGGCTTAATTTTCCATCAATCTCTCAGCCATCACAGGGTTGTTTTTTTTACTTTATGGTTAATTTTCTCTTGATAATGTTACAAATAAATCTTCTTTGAATTATGATATACATTTTATGTTCATCGATTTCAACAATAAATGAATAAAACTAAAACATAGCTATACATTTCAGCACAACAACACATTTTTAACAGTTTTGTCCTCAACTGAGTCAAACAAATAAATAAATCTGTACAGTGGCTGTCGTGTCAATAGAAAGCAAGGAATAGATAGCATGAGTGAGTTTTCACTTACAGGTACTGTAACTTGATGTTGTTTTGAAAGACCAGCTTCGATACATACGTTAGCCTGCTGTTGGTCACCGTTCTGACACAAAAACAAGCATCGTTGTCATCACAATTATCAACAACAACTGAAACATCAACAACTGCACAAACATGGATTCAGGTTCCTGATCAGCTCCATAAAGTCTGAGAAAATACATTTGGTACCAGTTTCTAATAAGTGATGCTAGAGGAGGATACACACCAGCAAAATTACTTTTTCACCACCTGGCAACCCAAATTCAGTTCTTATTAATGTCTTATCGCTAATCTATAAAGCATTCATAGATTATTTATTAACATTAGTCCCAATTTATAAAAGCTTTATAAAGCAAATCTTTTTAGAAAGTGGTACCACATAGTTGAAGTTATACGAGCCAAAACTAAGGATGGACATTTAGGACTTGCAGGGCACATACTGTATATTATCTGAAATTTGACTAAATTCTACTTCACATGAGGCTCTACACTGTCGTTGTCTTTTATCAGAAAATCTGATGAATTTAGGTTTGTACCAAACATCAACAGACCATCTTTCCTTCCTACACCAGGAACAATTTGCACTGAGCATTATTAATATCACACTCTAAGGTGTTTGGTAAAATAAAAAATCTTTCTAGTTGGCTGCTGTTAAGGCATATTCACAAGTCTGCGACGGTGCAAGACCAGCGCATTTATCTTTTTATATGTAAATACAACAGACGTCTCAATAGAAAGCCTCTTTATGTACAAAGACTCAGAGTTTTAGGAGTCGAGTGCCTTTAATATTCTTACATACTCATTACACATTACTCAGCACTATTAAAACCAGATGCAGAGAGTGTGTGTGCCCTTCATCACCTGAGGGGAGGCTGTAACACAACACCATTATCTGATTTGAAAAGTTAGTTTAACAGATGTTCTGTGACTGACTGATCTCATCTGACATGATTTTCATTTCACCATTTAAAAAACATGACACTTAACAAATGATTACGGTAAAAATATTAAAACTGTGAAATAATATCATATATCAAGACCTTTTCATACAAAATAATAACACTGCACAGAGTGTAATTGTGTGTAAAGTATTGCTCGGACACATGGGACAGTTGTCCTTGATTGTGGCTCAAATGCTCATCCTGCCTGCACTTAGGGTTTCCTTCCCACCGGGTTCAACCACAATTAAAAGCATATACACTTGCAGTGCATAACGTGCTTCGTACTATTCTGTCCACCAAATGGGATATTGGCTGGAAAATTAGGTAGTGTCTACTTAACAGATTATTATGTTGCAAGAAAGTGCTGCTTGGTAGACAATTCTGTCTTAGATTAAGAAATAGAATGAGACACAGATGCATAGCAAAACACAGTAACTACAAAACACGCTGGGACACGGCCATAAACACAGCAGGATTTTAAAAGCAACAGACACGGACAATACATCGCCTTAAGCAAAGAAGGAGAATTATCAATAAAGGCAAAGTAAATCAATATTTCTAATATAGACAATAACAAGCCAAATAAGTATAGAAATACTGTTGAAATGTCATTAACATGTAGTGAAATTGTTCTTCTTTCTGCCTTAAAATGCTGCCTAAGATTGAACATTGTGTACAGCACAGGAACATTTTTACACACTAGGTAATGTTATTAACAGAACAGCCACAGAATATAAGAAAATATGACATGAAACACTGTGCGTAGTATTTCTTTTAACAAATTTGCCTATTGACAGTAGCTCCGAATATGTGCCCTGTTTGTTTGTCTTGGTAATAAGAGCCATAAAAGACTTACAGGTTCCTGAGATTCTTGTAGTAGTGCAGGTCTTTGTCGTTGATGGAGGAGAAGCTGCTCTGGTTGGCGATGTAACTGTCAGGAGATACAAGTGTGTGTCAGAAGGCTCATTTGTTAACAGAGGGAGGCATAAACACAAACATTTCAACAAGACAAAGGAACATAATAAGCCCATATAATTAGAGTTCAATATTAAAAAATGAACTCCTGAAGGACTACTGCTGATAAATGGCACACGGGGGGGAAGCTGGTAGAGCAGGTAAAAGCAGAGAAACAGGCACAGCTCTCGCTCCTCTTTTCCTCAGCTGCACTTGAGCAAGGCACTTGACCCGTTTAAGGGCCAACAGGAGGTGACTGTGGGCAACTCCCTCGTGTGAATGAGTAAAACCGTGTGAACAGGTCCTGAAAAACATATATATTTCAAATATCACAGCTCTGGGATCAGATGTCTGAGAACGTTTAGGACTGAACAAAACCTCCAGAGTGAACTGAGCACAATCTCAGAGGGAACATGCTGTAACAGTCACAGCAGAGCTCTTTGTCCTGCACAAACCTTCAGCCTCACTGTTGCACGTATTGTTTGGCCAAATCACGGGCAAATAAAAATCAAGGTCATTAAATAATGCTTTTCATGCGGTAGACATACAGCGTCTGACTGGGAAAAAAAACATCTCTAATTAGATTCATTGATTTCCAAGATCATTACATGGCTTTAGTGGCGAAGGGCCTTCAGCTTCTCGCCCCTGAATTTATGCCAAAATAATTACATTTCAGTCAATGCATGTCAAAAGATTGATCAGTGAGGATTGAAAAGACAACACCTAAGCCTTAAAAATATGTTATACGTGAGTCCTGGTGGCCTAGGGGGTCTAAGTCGCTGTACCACACTATTGTAACATCCCCTGTTTGAGATCACTTCTCCTCTCTCTCCCCTCATTTCCTGTCAGCTCCCTGCCATCACTATCAAACAGAGTCAAAATGCCTGAAGAAAAACACTGTAGAAGAAATAGGAATAAAATTTCATATGTGCCTTTCAATAATTAGAGAAGTTGAGCCAGAATGTCAGCATTTTTCAGTGGTTAACACATCGATAAATTAAAGGCATTCTTTGAAAAGCAGCGTCTTCAACACAAGATGTACTTTCACTAAAGGGTGAAACTGCATGACAATAATGACACACGACTAAAATTCAATTCTGGCAAAATGTTTCTAGGGCAACAATCTTATTTATAATCTCCCAATGACACCTAAATCGCCAGTTACACCTTCAAAGTCAAACGATAAGTATCTGTAAATCAGCTGTGAAGTCAACAGCAGACAGTGTTCAAGTCCAAGTAAGATTGCTGAATAATAACGCCATCGCCAAATACTACGAGCATGCACATATATCCGGTTTTTCATCATGTTTGATGAGCCCTTCACTGCATGTTTGTCTATAGTGTGCAGGGAGCAGTTAAGCTTGGAGTTACTACACCCACATGTGTCCATTAGCCTAAATCTACTATGATTGCCTGCGGGCAATATATCAGCATTGTGATACAAAAGAAGATATTTTCTTCATATTAGTTAAAGGCAGAATTACCAATAAAACAACATTCAGTATTGTTTGTCTTGTGTTAAAGAGACAACACCCACAAAATATCACCAATATTGTCAATATTGAGGTTACTACTGGAGGATATTTTCTTAGCAGATGGGAACTATGATGAAATATGATTTGTTTTGTACTTAACATCCATACATAGGGCAGAAATGACACATCAATACAAAGTTTTTACACCCTTTTAAGAATTCACAGTGACACTGAAAGCCCATTATATTCTGTCAAATTGTGTGTTTTCAATGCAGATGTCACAAAATCAGCATGTCTAACCACTTAACACAGACATTGGAGATAACCTAATCTCCTCGTGTTTTTTTTGGGCAAGGTCGTTTGGAATTAGTCTTTGCATGGCCATCAGTAATTTGTCTGTTTACATTAGCCAAGCACTCAGTGAATGCTTTTCCACCAGATTGCTGGCTCATTTTAACAAGAGTCCAAGGCTTCTCCAAGTTCATCTCTGACAAGTCGTTATCAACAAGGCCGTTTATCTTTGCCAAGAAAGATATTGCAGCAATTCAACATATTAATCTCCTGTTTAATTGCTCTCAAGACAGAAATGCTCAGACATGTCTCCGTTTATTTCTAGGCCATATGACGTTTTATGAAAAGGGGGGCACAGTAGCCTAGACTAATGCACACTGAGATTTTGTTGACTCTGACTAGAAAAATGTCGCTTTTTTTGTCTTGAACATCGATTTTTCTCCGCTTCTGTGGTTCATTTAAATACACTCATATAAGCCATCTTGGGAAGTGTCTGTGCTAATATTTAGACAGTGGTGTCTGGTGTGTGCGCGTCTCCGTCCACACACACACACACACACACGTACGCATGTGTGCACGCGCCCGCACACAGACTGGGCTTTGTCTGATTGTCAGAATAAAGTCTATCATCCTCAACTACTTTCATTTTTAAATGGGCTGGTTCCACGCTGGTGTTGAAAGACTGATGTGCCCCATGGTGGCAATGAGTCTGTTATGCAATGTAGGTTACACATGATGCGTGTCTGAGCCGAACCCGCGCCGAATAAATGAATAGGACTTATATTCATGTGTAAACTGGTAAATCTGTGAATTCGCCTTAAATTCATGCATGCCATTAAGATTCACTGCAAAAAAACAAACAGAATCTGGACCGGTTCTGACTCTTTTCTAGCGACCAGTTGTGTCTGTCAGCTCCAGACACAACTGGCAGAGGAGGGTGACATTCCTTTATTTGGAAAGTGTTGGTAAATACAGCCACCTGGATTTAAGCGGGATAAATATGAAGATTTAGGGAGCACATGAATCTGACATCTCCCTTCTCCTAAATCTGATGCTTATGAGAGACACTCACATGTCGGTGATGTTCTCCATCTCCGCCTCGCTCTGCAGGACGGGGAAAGCATTGATACCCCGCTCCGGGTCCACGCAGGAGATCCTGGTGCTGCTGCAGGAGCAAGACGGCGGGCATGCCTCCGCGGACATCCACGGATCTCCCGAGCCCACTGCCACCCCGATTACCACAACCCACCACCACCACCAGCACCGCCACGACCCAGACCCTCTCCCCGGCGAGGAGAGAGCCCCGCTCCCGGGTCTCAAGGCGCTCATCTCGGGTGCCAACTTCAGCTATAAGGCTCGCTGAACAGCCCCACGGCCCGGCCCAGGTTGGCTAGGATCAGCCCCGGTTCAGCCAATCAAGGAGAGGAGAAATAAAGTAAAATCCGATGCTGAGGTGGATACAGGCGGCGCGGCTAGAAAACCATCAGCCGTGACAACAAGACAAGACAGAGAGAAGGAAAAAAAAGAAAACAGGAGAATGTGTGTCGTCCCTTTCCTGTGTGTTTCCTCCAGAATCCCCCGTCAGTCAGCCAGTCAGTCAAAATCACACTGCCACACTGACGGGTGTGTGCCAAGGAGGATCTCTCTCTCTCTCTCTCTCTCTCTCTCTCTCTCTCTCTCTCTCTCTCTCTCAGCTGACACGCACCGGTCGGAGCCTCCCCGACACAATGTTCTCTGTGTGTGGATGATTCTCGACAGAGAGACGGGTGGTGGTGGTGGTGGTGGTGGTTGAGTGGGTGGGTGGATATAGAATAAATGACAGCCAGGATGGGGGAGCCGTGAGGTGCGCACCCGTGTCCCCGCGCGGCTCACACGGATGAAGGCTGCGATGAGGAGGGAGAACAGGAGAGGAAGAGGACGGGTACCAGCATCAAAGCAGATCATGTATAACGTGATACCTCATTGATCCTCCTTAGGGAAATGATCCTTGCTCTGCTTGCAGATAGGTCGGGGGGAAGGGTCAGGTGCAGAGCAGAAGGGGTTTCTTGCTCAAGGGCACCTCAGCAACACGGCTGCGTGAATTCGTGTTTTTTGGTTAATCATCAACCCCTAGCTCATCTGTTTTAATTTTGGTGCCGTCAGGGGTTAAAGGTACTCCCGGAGCGTACGGTGCCTGGCAGGCTTTACCGGCCTTGCCTTGAGTTGTGAACGAGGTGTGAGCGTCCTTGACTGACGGGGAGATAGAGAGAGGAGAGGTGGAAAGGGCTTCTGCATTGAAGAGGTTATTTAATTTATCTGCTAGCTGACTTCAGATTATGTGTGTAAATTAGATATAAGGGGCTATCAATTTACAGGCTCTAATTGCCATAATCATTCTCATCATCACCGTCGTCGTCATTATAATCATCATTATCATCTGGTTGTTATGCTGGGCGTTTCTTAAGTAGACCTGTGTACAGTTAATCAATGAAAAACAAAGCTGTTGCTGAAGGAGGCCTTATTTTTTTCACTCAAGTGCCACATTTCCAGTCTTATACTTGGGGAAAATGTGGAAAAATAATGCAAATAAAAAACAGCCTGCTATTTCCCATTAAACGACATGTTATAGCATATTTAATTATGAGCTGATGGGTGCTCCCACTGTAAATACCCTGTAAGAGGTGGATGTAAAGCATCACATGAGAGAGAGAGAAAGAGGGAGCAATCACCAATCATCAAGTCTTTAGCTGGCGTGTACTAGACCAAGCGTCACCTTATTAAATCATTAGGCCATATTTCATAATCATATGGGGCTGCCAGCCAAACCAGACCTGAATCAATAATCTGTCATCTTAGAGTGGCTATACGGCTGCATGCCAGTCACTCTGCTGCTATAGATCTCCTACTGCTGGATGCATTTCTAACACAAGAGTTGATCTGTCTTTTACGCTGTACAGCCGTTGAAGAGCTACTTCTCCTCAATCTTTCACCTTGTATGTGAGAGACAGGGAGTGACAGCACATCTGCCTGTGAGCAGCCCCAACACACCACAGCTGTGAGGAGTGCTCTCCTCTCCTCTTTTCTCCTCTTCCCTCTTCCCTCTCCTCTCTCTCTCTCTCTCTCCAATGTCCTGTCCCCATGTGCAGCTCTAATATGACGTTTGTGCTGACGCACAGGCAGTGCTGCTGAATAGAGAAGTGTAATTATGGAGCTCTGTCTGTGTCTGAACCAATCTGGTGGATGCCTGCCTCAGAAACCGAGGGGCACGCATTCTGCACAGAACAGAGTGGGCGTACCAATTAAAACATCATCTCACAAACATAATATACCAATTACTCTCTGTTCCTTTTGAAATTTGACAGAGGTTGTAACCTGTGTTAAAGGTCTTTGACATTTTAAACATGTAATCACCCTCTTGAACCATCTGTCATCCACAGACAAAGCAACAGTCACAATGTGTTTTATCCAACACTGTGAGCATATTATAGTATGCCACGCACATTTAGCTTCTTGTGTGATTTATTCAGCATGTTTAATGTGTTCATTTCCAGTTATTTATACTGTATGTATACAGAATGGATGCTAACAGTGTCCCTAATGAGCCAGTGAATGTTTTTTGGTTTTATTTTTTAACTGACTTAGCAACCAAACTCCCTTGTTAATTGGCATGTATATCTGGAGTAAGACATGGTTTTAATGAGTGTCATGTTTGGATAAGTTTGTAGGCCCACAGTAAAGTCATCAACTGCCAACATAAACGAGTGGCTCATCAAAAATCCCAGGATCAGACGCTTTCCTGTAGTTGGTCCATTGACACGCTGAAATGTAAGTTAGTTTGACATAGTACATTTAAAATGTGTTTATTTGAATGACCTCTGGCTCACTCAAAATGTAGCCATATGTAAAATGACCCTGGGTGCTGTGTGTCCTGTGAGTCATTTGCCTATATGGAGAAGCTCCAGGATTTGTTTTGGGATGATACAAAATACATTTTGATCACAAATAAAATATTTTCTCTTTTATATTTAAAACTATATTGATTCTGTTGGTCAGAAGGCCGGTGTATATTTTTTCTCATGATGTCACTCAGCTCCCCTAGCAATATGACATCTGACACCACAATTACTAATTTTAACGGTCACAATTACCTAATGCTTGTTCACAATCATCTGTTGTGTCATCACACTTGGGCTGCAACTATCAATTATCTTCAATTAATCTCTTAATGGTTGAGTTAATGTATTATGTTAGATTGTTGCACCAAAATCACCTTTTGTTGCATCACAATCACCTGTTGTTGCATCACAATCACCTTTTGTTGCATCACAATCATCCGTGTTACATCACAATCACCTGTTGTTGCATCACAATCACCTACTGTTGCATCACAGTAACTTGTTGTATCACAATCACCCGTTCTTACATCACATCACCTGTTGTTGCATCACAATCACCTGTTGTTGCATCACAATCACCTGTTGTTGCATCACAATCACCATTTGTTGCATCACAATCACCTGTTGTTGCATCACAATCACCTGTTGTTGCATCACAATCACCTTTTGTTGCATCACAATCACCCGTGTTACATCACAATCACCTTTTGTTGCATCACAATCACCTGTTGTTGCATCACAATCACCTGTTGTTGCATCACAATCACCCGTGTTACATCACAATCACCTGTTGTTGCATCACAATCACCTTTTTTTGCATCACAATCACTTATTGTTGCATCACAATCACCTTTTGTTGCATCACAATCACCTGTTGTTGCATCACAATCACCTGTTGTTGCATCACAATCACCTGCTTTTACCCGTCAGAGTCACTGTGCTGTGATTTTTCCTTTAAATGAGCATATCATGTGTTTATTAATGGTAATTGCTTGAGGTTCACAGAAGGTAAAGAAGAAGATTGGGTCTTTTTAAAGCCTAAACATTTATTGAATCCTTTTATGATTTATTCATGTGGGCCCCTAAAAACACATAAAGGGGCCCAAAACCTGCTTTACCCCAAAGCTATGAATAACAGAGAGATAGGGTCACGACTGGGACACTAGACACACTGAGAATGAGCAGAGAAAATCACACTAGCTCATCCAGTGTGCTGTGCTTTTCTTCCTTTGCTGTGAGGGGTTTTGGCACATGATGCATGGATAAACAAACCTCAGTCTAACAACAGTTTCCCTGCTCTGTCCTTTTTTTAAAGTTCTTGGCTTCAGCTTGATTAATGGTTTTAACATGTGGATTGGCAACATCAGACTGGTAGTAGATAGTCGTCTTCAGTTGGGCCCGTGTCCAAAGTGAAACGAAGAAGAGTTTGATTTTTTTTTTTGTTTTTTTTCATTTAAAAGATGACTGAATGATACTCACCTTTCTGAACTGAACTGTTACCCCACTCCCATGAGAAAAAGGGTTTTGGAAATCCTGCGGAACAGATGCAAGACAGATGATTGGGTTTTTGCATTTGAAAGGAAGTAATGTCTTAAGTTATTATCTACTTTCTTGGGATTTTAAGCTTGCACACGCACCACACGCAAGTCAAATTACAGTAATCTTTGTGGAGGGTTCCTTATTACCAAGGTTATATTTTACAGTAATCTGAGGTAATATGTCATCAATTTTCCTTTACTCAGTTGTTTTGTTTTGATAATTCACTGTTTACCAAATGTTTGTGTACAACTAACAGAGTAGCTTTTAGTGAGAGCTCCCAGTGTGTCACCCAATATATAAAATTATTGTCATGTGGACTCAGATGAACCTATTCTAACCTCTACATACCAGCTATGTGCAATATGGTCCTGAGAAATTATACACTAGTGCTCTCTAGTGGCTACTGGGATACTTAAGAAATATGAGACTACACTGTGTCATTTGCACAACCTACATCCATATAGAAACAATACAATGTTTTCAGGGAGTAGGGAGTGTATGTGAAAGTAATTTAATTCAGGAAATAGACAAAGTGAGCACTATTGACTATGTCTACTATTGCAAACACTGGGACATTGTCCATATACAGATAGTTCTTTCACAGCCAGGGGAGGATGGGAAGACATGACTGAATAAAAGAGAAGAGATAGGTCATGTCATTCTGACTGGTATTTGGTCTGCCAATAATGATAGTGTTTGCAAGTGAACAGCCCCTGCATGACTGAACTATATACATCAACTTGCATGCGTGTGTGTGTGTTGAGTTAATCCCTTAATGACCTTTGACCATTTAACCTGATGACAGCTAGACAAGACATCAGTCAGCCAAACAGAGACCGTAATCACTAGTGTGGGTTTGCATGTGTGTGTGTGTGTGTGTGTGTGTGTGTGTAGAAAGAAACAAAGAAAGAATGAAAGAAAACATTGCAAATTAGTAACCTTGTCACAACACATTTGAAAAATAAAGTGTCCACAATATCCTAAAATCTAACAAAGTAACAAAGGGAACACCAGGGAGGAAAAGGGAGGAAAACAGATACAGAGAGAGTCACAGGAGGAGGGATGATGGGAGGGGGAAAGGACAGGACAGGTGTGCTTAAAAAAAAGACTGCCAGCTAGTCTGGCCAGTGTTTGAACGTACATGAACAGCAAGAGAATGGAGCTGAAAGGAATAGAGAAGAAGAGTCAAAAAATGGGTAAAGACAACAAGGCCTTTGAGTCAGAGGTAAGCTAAATATTTAAATACAGTGTAGACTTGTTTCTCAAGTTATACTAGGTGAGTTTAAAAGGCTTGGAAATGTTTCAGAACCCCTGTAGTCAGTTACAACAGTACATTATAAGTAATTATATGAAAAAAAGCCTTTATTTGTACGTATCTATTTGTTAAAGCGACATCTTTCTGCCGATCTTTACTGAATCAGACTGTTAGCTTGGCTAATCAAGCACATTTCAGGCTACTAACTTTATACCAAGACTTTCAGATGACTGAAATAGTTTTGGTAATCAAGTTACAACAGTTTTTTCTAAAAGTTCTTAAAACGCAGCGTCTCTCAGCTGCACAATGTATTTGCCAAGCAAATATGGTGGTAGGCTCAGTAGGATAAGTAGGCTGTTTTAGGCCGACACACTATCCGATAACACCTTTACATGCAGAGATAATGTGCTCAGTGTGCACAAGAGAAGAAGCGCTCCTTCAGGTCACCAGTTTGCATATAGGTTCTAAGTAAATAGAGTAAGCTCCATAAGTATTTGGGCAGTGACTCAACTTTTCTTATTTTGGCTCTGTACACCACCACATGGATTTGAAATGAAACAATTAGTATGTGCTTCTAAGTGTGGCATTTTCATTTGGAATCTGTTGCTGGTATCAGGACCAAAGAGGTGACAATGTCAGTTAAGAAGACCAATGTGAGGCTGAAAAATTAGAAACAAACAATCAGAGAAACAGCAGAAACATTAGGTTTGGTATGTTCTTTACAAAAAAAAAAACGCACTGGTGATCTGAGCAATAAGAAACGGCCTGGTAGAAACCGGAAGACTACTGCAGTGGATGACAGAAGAATCCTTTCCCTTGTGAAGAAAAACCCCTTTTCTGTGAGCCACATCAAGAAGAGTCTCTAAGAGGTAGGCATATCTGTGTCAAAAACCACAACAAGGAGAAGACTTCACCAGAACAACTGCAGAGGGTTTACGACAAGATGCAAACCACTTATAAAACTGAAGAAATGGAAGGCCAGGTCACAACCACCTCGTTTGTAAAACATAGTGGAGGTAATGTTATGACCCAAAACGTACTGCCAAAGCGACCAAAGACTTTTTCAACACCAAAAAGTGGAATGTTCTTGAATGGCCAAGTCAATCACCTGAATCCCATAGAGAATGCATTTCATTTGCTGAAGGCATAAAGCCCCTGAAACAAGCAGGAACTGAAGACAGCTGCAGTAGAGGCCTGGCAGACCATCACCTGGACAGAAACCCAGCGTCTGGGGATGTCTTTGGGTTGCAGACTTCAGGCAGTCACTGACTGCAAAGGATTTGCAACGAACTATTAAGTATGACAACTTTATTTCATATTTTGTTAATTTGTCCAATTACTTTTGGTACCCTGACATGTGGGGTTTATGTATAGAAATGGTTGTAATTCCTGCTCGGTTCACCCAATATTGCTGTCAATACTCTTAAATTAAAGCTGAACGTCTGCACTGAAAGCACATACTAACTGATTAATTTCAAATCCAATCAAAATAACAAAAAATGTGTCACTGTCCAAATACTTATGGATCTGACTGTACGAGTCACTGTGCAAGCAACATGGTGTAAACATGTTCCTAATATTATTTATCCTCAAGCCATGTGTGTGTGTGTGTGTGTGTGTGTGTGTGACAGGAGCAGGATCAGATACACATTGATGCAGACAGTGCTTCCAAAGATGCAAACGATGCACATAAAAAGGCAGACCAAAGGAACAAAAGGTTGTGTTTTTGCCAAACACACATTCTTCATGTCAGATTTTCTCAGTTTCTTCTAAATCACCGGCCTTTCTCTTGTCCCTTTGATGTAACATTTAGGTCCTCTCTCCTTATCTTTCTCCTTTTTGTGTGCGTAGCTTGCCAGAGCAGAAAATGGAGGCATTCCAGGGCTACTTGGCAGAGCACAAAGACCAGATCCGCCTGATTATACACCTGGTTTTAGCAGCAGGTAAAGTATCTTTGTTAGCATCTGTTAAAGTGTAACTCGGGACCCTAAATGGGTTGCAGGTCTCTGTCTGGGGGCCTCCACAAACGTCCACAAGCGTGTGTTTACACAAGCCTGAGTATCACGGTGAAACTGCATGAAAGAGGCTCTCATTAATGTTGAGAATTTATCAGTGTGTTTTCACCGTTCTGTACAATTGATTTTCTTTGTTTGGTACTTTTGATTTTGCAGCCACATGGGATTAAATTCCACATCTATACATACTGAAAAATCCATTTCTAGTCTTGCTTTAGGACTTCCAGTCTGCATGAACGCTCGTAAAGGGCTGTAATTTGTCTTTGCAAACTAGCTGAGCTGTTTTTTGCACCCACATGCTCTGTGCCTTGAAGCATATTATACCTGACATATATTGACATGAGCATGCCTGTGCGTGCGAGTGTGTGTGTGTGTGTGTGTGTGCGTACAACAGACGGAGAAAAATAGAGAGAGAACATTTTCTTTCAATTTAGGGCAATTTACTACACAATTGCTATGATTGTTAATGGTAAAATCAAGCCATGGCTTATCAGAACACGTGGAATATTTGTATGATTGTTGCGGTACTGTCCAGACTACACAGACACAAGAGCGTGCACACACACACACACACACACACACACACACACACATAATTACTTGTCAATGCATTTGCTAGCTCCTATAGCAATTTTAAGAGAGCAATTAGTGGTATTGTGATATTATATTGATCCAAAGATAACAGAAAATGCCGCAGGCTATGACTTATACAACTTTTTGTCATGTTGTTCTCAAGTCTGTCTGATCATTTTGTCCTTTTTATAATTTTTTTAGAGATATGTCTGATTTCAAAAAATGTTACTTTATTTAACATTGTAAATGTATTTATTCTAAGAGTTCAATCAGTCGGAACTGTGAAACACCAACAACATCTCTACAGTTCCCACCATTTTGGGATTTGACTTAACACAACTCATGCCATCAATTTATTGATGATTTTCAGTATTTGTCATGACTTGGCTCAGCCAAATAAACTAATTCTAGGTGATTAACCTTCCTACAAACCTCTCAATATGAAATTGTTTTGGATTCCTCAACTACTAACCCAGTACCTTTCAATCCTACATATACTCTCTCAGGCTAGTATAATCTGCTGTTCATGAAAATTGTATAAAACGCAATAAAAATTCTGCAGAATAGTTGCATTCCTATTGCAGTTCAGTTCTGTTCAATTCAGTATTTTTAAGTCAGAGGGCATTTGCTGTAAGTTTCCAGATCCAAACACACAGTATCATTTGAAGACAGGAAAACAAAGGATAAAAAATAACTAAAATGAAGGAGTTTGAAATGTGAAATGATCCTGACTTCATGGATAAAATGAAACATTGTTGTATTTGTTTTACATGTTGCATTTTTAAAGAGCCATCATCAGTACAAAAGAGTGATGGAGAACTTGTGTAGAGTCACTGATGAGTCAGATTTGTCTTTTGAGGATCTGTTCAGCTGATCTCTGTGTCACACCAGCCATCTTTTTAACTGGAGGATGTAAAGCAGCAAATGAACCAAAAGAATTGTTTAAATTAAAACAGGTGTAAAATGATGCCAGCGCAGTGGGATATAATTAATATTAATGCTAAATTTGTTTCAGGCTTCGTTGCCATAGTGATAGCGGCATGTGTCCTGAACTTCCGCCGGGCTGTCGTGCTGCTGGTCATCACCTTGGTAACCGTATTCTTCCTGGTCTGGGATTGGATGATGGAACGCTATGGCGACCGGGTGTGGGAGGAGCTCTATCCTATCAGAGACCTTCTCAGCAGAAACTGGTTTTGGATCAGATGGTGAGAAATGAGACGCCGTTCAAATCTTGTTTCAGTTTTCTTACCCTGGTGTGCATCTTCCTTATCAAAGGAAGGAGGGAGGCTTACCTGTCTTTTCACCATAATGACACTAGAAAAAAATAATCAACCAAGCCATCGTCAAAAATCCTTCTTAGCAGCTGTAACTAATGTATATAATGTGCAAGTAGGTTCAGACACGTTGAGGGTTTTGCTGTCTCCCGGCAACGACAATGTCCTCAGACTGAGGATATTCATTGTTCGTGAAATCAGCATGAGCACTGAATTCAAACAGGGCAGGATAAAGGAAACAAGAGCATTTGATGGCAAAGTGTGAGAAGAACTGCTGTGTGCTAAAGTGCACATAAAGTAAGGTAATTGCACTAGCTCAAGGGCACTTGAGTGGCAGTTACCTCAGTAGAAAGGTGGAGCAGAGACACAATATAGACTAGAACAAACGTTGTAACAAGAACAAAACAAATTGGGTTAAATAAATATGTAACCAATGGAGTTAAAGATACTCAACTTTCCTGATCACCCACTTCTTTGTTTTATCTCCTTCCTTCAGGCCACCACTACAAGATGCTTAAAACAAAGACTCTTTTATTCCTGTAGCCATTAGAGGCTGAATCTGTCTCTTGCACACCTGCTCTTTATCTTACTTGAATCGCAGTTTATTTGGCTCTATATGTGGTGGAATTTTTAATTGGTATATTTATTTTCTATACTTTCATTCTAATGTTTCATAAACATATTTTATACTGCTTTAATGTCTTTGACTATGGATTGTTGCTGTGACCTACGTAGTTAATGTCCGCCTGCAAACCAAATGACCTTCGGGATAATAAAAAAAAAAGTTGAAAAAGCAGCTATAATCAATATTTTTATATTAATATTGGATCACATGACTATTTCTTTGTGTAACGGGTCAGTGGTAATGATGAACCCACAGAGAATTATCACCTGACAAAGATTTATTCAATTTTTCAGCTCATTGTTTTCATTTTTAGGCCCACTGCTTTACTGTTTTGGTTCACTCTCACCTCTCTCATAGCGTTGTTTTCAGCGACAGCAGCAAAAAACTCTAAAAACCTACTGTATGCTACCTAGTGCCAAATTGCAGACAAAGTCAGCAACTAGCTGGTGAACATATTGGAGCATTTAGCACCTAAAGAGCAGGGCATTTCCTTCAGGAGCTGGGGGAGACCAAAACAGAGCTATAAACAGAAGTAAATATCAGACTAACATTTGTCAGGTGGCCAAACAGTACATGAAAATGTTGCTCCCTGTCTGCTGAACGTGTAAAAAAGTCACTGTTTCCTAACAAATTCACCATATCAAGGTGATTGTATGTCAGTGTTGTGTTTACAGCTTGTATCTGTTGCCTCAAAGTGGCCAAAAACTCAGTTAATGCAGGTTTAGGGAAAAATAAGTCATAAAGAAAGGAGTAAATAAAATGAAGGGGTAAATGTCTTTGGGTTTCTGTCTCTCTGTTGCCGTTTGGGGGTTTTATTGCTCTCCTTATAAATCCCTCGCTTCCAACTAAACACAACTTTAACACACTGGCTGACAGAAATTGTCTAATTTCCTTGACTCAAGAGTTAATACATAAAAGCCTGCAAAAGCTGCTATAAGTCGTCTACTAACTGGCAGCATCTTAAAAATGTTGTTGACTGAGTAGCTATCTACACAGTCTAATCCTCTCCTAAGCGAACCAACTGAGTATATGGAAATGTTTTCTTATGAAAGAGAGGGAATCCTCTTTTTGTCCTCCTTCTTTCAACATACTTGCCGTCTTCTTGCCAATATATTACCCATATTACAGATGTACAGACTGTCTGTCTCTGTTCATCTCTCTGCCTTCCTCCACTTCCCTCTCCCTGCCTCCTCTATGTCTCTCTCTCTCCAGGATAATTCACGTGTTGCTGCTGGTGGTCGTGGTGTGCTGGCTGGCTCTGGACACAGCCCAGCGAGGGACCAGACAGCTTGTGTCTTTCTTTGGTTTGCTGCTCTTAATCTTCTTAATGCTGTTGTTCTCCAAACACCCATTCAGGGTAAGAGATGCACACACACACACACACACACTCTCTCTGACAAATGAATTTTTGATCATGTATGTACATATTGTTCATGTGTGTTGCAGTGGTCTTGGCAAACTTTGCTATCTGGGATTGGGTTACAGTTTGTCTTTGGTCTGCTGATCCTCAGGACCACATTTGGCTTAGGTGCACTGCAGTGGCTTGGAAAACAAGCAGAGGTACATACAGACACACACGCACAAATACTCACAAACATGTCTTTTCACTGGATTGCCCTTGTTTCCTTCTTTTTCTTTGAATCCTTGTTTTGTTCATTTGTTTCCTTGTTTCCTTGTTTCTTTCTTTCGTTTCCTTGAGGATTTCCTATTTGCGTCACCAGCGTCATGAAGCGCTACTCCTGTCACCTAGCAGCCTTGACAGCTGCAGTTTGTTTTTTTAACATTTGTACCGTTTGTAGGTATTCGAGTGAGTTGAAACCCAAAACTTACAAGTGTAATCCTGCTCGGCCGCTGTTGACGGTACGTTTGTGGACGCCGTATTCTCTTGAGCGCAGTGAATCTTGGGATAGGTTGGGCCACGAAGGATACAGCCGTTGGATCTTTCAAATTCAGGAAAAGAAGGCCGCATTTCTCGGCCGCATTTGAAGGAGCCTTCGAAATGGGACGGCCTTGTCGTGCCGCTGTGATGCATTCGGTCTTCAAATGCAGCCTTCAAAGGATGCGGTCCCTGAATTGAGACAGCTCTTGTTTCGTTTCCTTGTTTCCTTCCTTTGTTTCCTTGATCCCTTATTTCTTTTCATTATTTCTTTCTTTTTTTTCCCTGGTGTCCTTTTCTTGTTTTCTCCTACTCTGCCAGCATAAAAGTTTACTGTATTTCTTTGGCAAATTTGGGGATTTATCAGTTACTGTAGTTCTGAAACATTCGCAAACATTCCTGCTGCATCTATACTTGACTTTAAAAGTGTAGATGATTGAATATTTACAAGTTTCATGGAAGAGATACAATCAGTTGTTTCAAAGTTTTCTGTTTCTGTTGCTAACAATTCAAAATCTTCTCCACACAGAATTTTATGTCATTCGCAGATGTTGGGTCTAAGTTTGTGTTTGGTGACAGTTACACAGACCACTTCTTCGTCTTCAAGGTATGCACACACACACACACACACACACACACACACACACACGAATGAGGCAACAGTACAATGATAACAGTGACTAGAATAAGAACAATAATGAGTGTGTTTACATGAAAATTAGGTCATGTGTTTGGGCATGTAAACATCATATCCTGGTTTCAGAAATAAGTTTCTGATCACTGTCTGTCATGTGTGCAGGTGCCTCATTAACTCGAGCTACAGTAGCAGTTAGTCAGTAAAACAAAAAATATGATCATAAAAAATGTAATGATGACCGATCATACTTGCCAAAATGAAAGTGAAAGTGGAAACGTGCTACTACAACTTACCAGGAAGCATACAAATGTAAAAAAAGAGGAGCCTCCACATACTGTATGAATAACAAGGTTTCTCATTTTCCATGTAATATGATCAATACCAGGATGAGAATCAAAATCAGAATGCTAGTGTGCATGTACAGTACATATTTAATATAGAGGATAATGATGATTGTGGACTCCCTCCAGGTGATGCCTATATTGGTTTTTCTAAGCTCCATCATCTCCATCCTCTACTACATTGGCTTCATGCCCTGGCTCGTTCGCAAGGTGAGAAGTGGGAGGATAAAGTGAAGGCAAATCAATTATTTCAAACCATTTATTTTTAAAGCACCTTTCATATAAGAAATACAGTATAAGGAATACAAGACAAATAATGACTGCTCAGAGTAATTGGAAATTAGCACAAATTCGCATTATTTTTTAATTTGTATATTATATATTATAATTGTCTACAGTTCAGTTATTTTCCTTTGTTTTTTTCCCCCAGATTGGATTCATAATGCAGATTACCATGGGAACGTCTCCCGCAGAATCGATGGCTGCAGCTGGAAATATATTCTTGGGACAGGTAAACAACTGTTTAAACAATTATATTAATCCCTAAATCCACTAGTTCCAAACCAACCCAGCCCTCGTCCTTATCTCGCTCTTTCAGACGGACTCACCTCTCTTGATTCGTCCATACATCAGTGGGTTAACTCGCTCTGAGATCCATGCTGTGATGACAGGAGGTTTTGCCAGCATCTCTGGTACCATTTTGGGAGCCTTTATCTCCTTTGGGGTGAGGAGACAGATGCAGGGGATGGAGGGGATGAGGAGGTGAAGAGGGCACTGTGGTGTGAGTTCCTAAACCAGCCAACAATTAACTTTGTGTGTTTGTGACACAATTTGTATGACAGCCAAAGCACACCTTCAAGCAGGAACACATTTGTAAGATCCCACATTCATGGGAATAACAACTAGGATGATATAAGACAAAGCAACTTTATAACCTGAACATTTTAATTCCTGGTCAAAGGGCTTGGGGGGGTTATTAAGTGTCAACTTCAAAACTTAACAGACTCTTGACTGACCTTGACACTTACCTGAAAGTGCACATAGGACTTTAACAACTTTGTCAGGATGTGAATGATTGACCACTAAATGTATGTCCTGTTCTATGTGACTCTCTTTTGAGGTTGAGGCAACACACTTGTTGACAGCATCAGTGATGTCCGCTCCAGCCTCCCTGGCCATCGCCAAGATGTTCTGGCCGGAAACGGAGACCCCGCGTATTACAGCCAGTCATGACTATAAAATGGACCACGGGTAGGAGAGGACAGAATAAACAAACACACAATACAAACTGTTTCAAAAATGTTGAAGGAGATCTGTTTTATTCAAGCATCTCTCATACTTCCTTAAATGACATTCCTCTGCAATGCACTTAAAGTTATGTTTTTTTTTACTAACAGAAAGAACTGCTATAGCTTGTTATAGTTTGCATGCAGCGCATAAAGTATAGAAGAGCAGAATTTGAATAGTAGGAGTGTAATTGTACATACATCACATGTAGGCAACGCCTGCCCACTGACTCCAAACCGCAAATGTATTTATATAGACAACAATCAGTCAAACTGTCTAAAAATATTGGGTTTAAACATTTTGACCTGACGAAGACCTGAGCAGAAACCAAATACTGTCTATTTAAATCAATTTGCAGAATTGTTATCTACATTGACCTAAACTGAACGTGGAGATCTACAGAACTGCAGCACCAACCACATTATTTCAAATGTCATCAACACCAGTATGCTGATGACACTGTGCTATTTTGATAAGAGGCTGCTCAGAGGATTGAATGTTATATAACCATTCAAATGTCACCTGTGTCTCTTAGAGAGAGTAAGAATGTGTTGGAGGCGGCATCCCAAGGTGCATCTTGTGCTGTGGGCTTAGTGGCCAATATTATTGTCAACCTCATTGCCTTCCTGGCACTGCTGTCCTTATTTGATGCTGCTCTCTCCTGGCTGGGCGGGATGTTGGACTGTCCGCAGCTCAGCTTCTCGGTGATGGCCATGACCTGACACTCATACACCAACTCACCGACATAGTTACTGTAAATATATTCAAACATCGAGTCATATATATGTACTCACTCTTCCTTTGCTTCTTTCTGTCTCTCCTTTAGCTTATCTGCTCTTATGTGTTCATGCCTCTCTCCTTCATGATGGGTGTTTCCTGGGAGGACAGTTTCATTGTTGCAGAGCTGATTGGCATAAAGACATTTCTCAATGAGTTTGTGGCCTATCAGAAGTTGTCAGAGTTGATTAAGAGGCGGAAAGCAGGAGGGCCAGAATATGTGGACAACGTAAAGCAGTATGTTTCTGTGAGTCTCATTCATCATATCTTGGGTTTTCATTCTTGTTTTTGTTCTGATTGTCAGTCATTTTTATTTATTTATTTATTTTACAATTTGAGCATAAATGAGTAGCTGACGAATTGGTCCAGTAAGAGATCACAATGTAGTGGTAACAATCAGTCATTGTCGGGCTAGTGGGAGATAAAGTCAATATTATTATCCACAATGTGATGGCCTTATTAGATAAGATTAATTCTTAACAGTGTTTAGTAAAAATGTATTGAGGCTTTAAGAAAGGTACTGTAAGTTTAAGAACCTAGCTGTTTGCTTGATTGACATAAGCCTTTCACACTCAGCCAAGGGGGGTGCTGTTTACTTGTTTCTTCTCAGCCCCAAAAAGGCTTCACCCCGATGCCATAATTTTGATTTTCTTGTGCCAGTCACTGCCAAGATAACGGGGAGACTACGTCATTGTTTTTCTATTGCCTTTACATTTAACGTGTTTATGTTTAGATATTAGCTTAGAGATCCATTAAAGGTACTTTGTGGAGTTTTGGAGCACTAGTCTCAGTCTCATTTTGTTTGTTCTTGTGCACGCGCATGAGGATGCACATGTACTCACATTCTTGTTTACAAGAAAACTTGACAGGGCACCTTTAAGGTGTGGTTGTACAGTAGTATTTTTAAGGTCAGGGTAAGGTGTGAGCAGTTAGCATTAGACATTTTCAACTTCCTGCCATCTAGCATCCTGGTTAATGTTTACATGACTTTTGATACATTTTTCAATTCAATCATTCAGAACCTGGCCAGATAAAACTCAAACTACCTGCATGGGTGGATACCACCAGGGGAAAGTCATTTGAAATGAGCAGATTTTGGTGAAAAATGTAGAACTGGCTTATAATAATTGCATATGACTGAACGAGGAATCTTCCAAATGCCATCTAGTTGTGTTTTTGCCTTCAACAGCTACACATGACATAGGAAACATATGTAGTGATCCAAGTATAACATAATACAGGCATCAAAGTCGAAGTCTGTTAGGATATTTCTTTCACTTCATTCTGTTTCCTCCTTCAGGTCCACTCTGAAACCATTGCAACCTACGCTTTGTGTGGATTTTCCAACTTTGCTTCCCTGGGGATGTCGGTTGGAGTGCTGTGTGAGTGCCACCTCATGAGCTGTTAGCAAGGCTGAGCAGCAACGCCAAACAGACAAACAGGAAAATTAAAGATCAGAAAGTTGCTGGCTGGTGTCGTATGCTGCAACTTTTTGGTTGTGAGAAGTATCCCTGATGAGTAAACATCATTTAAATTTGGCTTGAAACAAAGCACACAGCACTCTGCCACACACATACTGTAGAAATGCACAGGATGAAAACTCAAAAGAGGTTTTTTTTTTTGGATGGCACGAGTGGGAGTAAGTGGTGAGGAATCCATCTGTTACATTTAAGCAAGTTACAGTGTGTGTGCCTCATAGCCTGGGAAACAAAAGGAAACTCAGATTTCCAGCCGTAATTCTCAAATGCACATAACATCAGCAAATTTCCAAACCTTAATGAATGCACTCATAACAACCGTCAACATATCAAGTAACAGATGCCAAGTGTGACTGTGTGTGCTTTTGCAAATGTCAAAAGAACGATGGCACTGATAAAGACCTTGTATGCTCAACAAAGGCCTCTCCGGATGATAAAGATGTAAAAACAAAACAAAAACCAAAGAAATGTGAAATCGGGGGTCAAGATTTGCAAGTAGTTACAAAATAACTACGAAAGAAAGTGTAAAATAAAAAAAGCCTCCAGTGGGGCAATTTTGGCTGCATGAAGTAAAGATAGTTATTTACAGATTAGATTCTTCAGAAGCTACAAGTTGAACATTCATAGTTTCCAATGCCCTTGACAAGTCAAATAGGCCGTCTGATACATGCACTTTGAAATGTAATCTCTCTGTAGCACACAAAAGTCCACAAATATTAACTCTTAAAAGGACTGAAATAACAGTGGAAAATGTTGATTGTACAGTTACAAGCAAAAGAAAATGCCAAACAAAAAGTCGCCTGTTGATACAAAAAGTCAAAGAGGGAAAATCAAGTGTGATAGTTTTATCTTTTATCATTTCATCAAACAATTCTATACTTTTTCTATGTAACCCAGAAAAGTGAACAGTGACTTTCAGTTTCTTGTTTCTTGTTTTTTGATATAAAATCTGATTATATATTGAACATAAATATATTGTACACTGAATGAATGAATTAAATTAATGAATGAGTTGTTGTGGTGGCTTCTTTTGTTGCTGTATGTTGCCTTAACATTATTGTTACGTACCTGTTGCTGTTTTGCATTTTTTTGTCTTTTAACATACTGTATATTTGTGCTTCTTCCAGCGGCCATGGCTCCAGATAGACGGACTGACATCTCCAGCTGTGGCCTCAGAGCTCTGATTGCAGGCAGCGTCTCCTGTTTCATGACAGCTTGTATTGCAGGTGACTGTTTACTCTTCTTTGCCTCTGTCTGTCATTTATCCACATAGTTTATGTACATGTTAGGCCTCATTCGAACAGTGGGGTTCTCATTCTGATTGCACCATGCAGAAACAAAAAATTACCTTGACACTGAAGCCAGTTTATAACATTATTTTTGTTTTATTTAATGCTACACTTCCCTCCCATGAGAATTAGGTTGATGCCATTACAGCATTAAATATCTAGTTTAGGTCTGACACCATTAAACCATGGACGGAGTTTGAGACAGGCCCCTGGGCTCAGATATGTACAGTGAAAGGCCCCCCACCTTCCTACATACGAGCAAGACAATGCGTCTGTGTTGTTTGTAATGGTTTTGCGTAACTTTGTAGTCGTCTTGTGTCTCTTTCAGTGATATTTTACAGGTTAACCAGAACTCTCAGGTGCTGCTGTTGGTTCAAAAGCTGCACCTGAACTTCAATATTTAGTGCATGCTGGACATTAATAAAACTGACGAATGTCTTATAGTTAAAATATTTCCTTATCATGTTCATATTACTTACTATTTTGTGTCCCTTTAAGTAAATATTAAGTAACTACTGGGTTTTAAGTGACAATGCACCAATAATGTTATGACAAAAGCCATAAACAGCAGAATTCTCAGATCATTTTTAATCCGAATATTTAGAGCACATTTACATGAATATTCACACCCATAAGTCACATTAATAACACAGCCGCACTGGGTGCTAGCCTGCTAAACATACAATATATTGTTCTATCACTCACAAATGATCATGTTGACTTTGTGACTTTGTCCTGTCACCAACTTTTTTTAACAGCTATGAGTTATTCCAGCTTTTCAACATTGGAGGTCATTACTCACAATTTTAAATTTGTTTCATTAAAAACTCAAGTCAAAGCCACAGATGCGGCATTTTTAAAATAGAAAAGTTTTCATTTTTCACAGCATTAAGTGAGTGGTCAGAATTATTCATTAGACACACTGCTTCAGTAACAGTTTCTTCTCACAGAACTTGTCACTATCTACTATACACATGGTCTTTGATCAAGAGGCATTCAGTAACTACTACTAGCTATATATTAGCAGTTAGGTCCTGACTTTACTCATTCGTTGGTAACTATTCAGGAGTTTGTGACTTTATTGTGAAGTCTTACATACATGAAAAGATTCAAAGATTCCTCATAAATTTTGCGATGCATGCAATATATTGTCATGTTTCTTCAATAACATATTACAAAATATACATATGTACATAAAAATGTATAGATTTAGACATGTTTTTTAAAATAATTTTTATATTTTAAGTGGGAATAAATGCAATTTATTTCAAATAATGTAAATTATTGGATATTCCAAAATATGTATAAAGTAAATTACACTCATACATAATGTCCGTTTAAATTTTCAGATTTTTACGTCTGTTAGCTCTATTTTATATCTAAATACATGCTGAAATGATTGTGAGAGCAATGCGTAGCTGATTCAAGTAATGAAAAGAACATAAAATATATATATTAGAAGTAGACAATATATATCCTGTCACTCATAGGATTTTTATGATGACATTGCACTGTGGGTTTCTAGGTGTGTTGTTCATCCATGATCTTGAGTGTCCACATTTCCTGAGCGCAGAGTTCAGCAACACCAGTGAGACCAGCAGCACACAACTGGTCACCTGCTGCGCACAACTATACAACAGGTGTGTGTATGTCTGTACCTGTGTGTAACAAGTTGATGTTTGTACCCGTCTTGTGTTTGTACCTTTGGAATAACTTCGCCCAGTTATCATATATTTGCTGTTCTGATGTGTATTTACTCGGCATCATTCACCCAGCTGCATAAATATTTCTTGATATCTCTGTGCAGTTATAAATACATCACAAGCATTAGCTTTTTAAAATTAATACAGCGAATGGAGAAGAGAGATACTGTGATTCAATGTGTGTGTGTTTTATTTGCAGTGTGACGGTGTACGAGCTGTGGAACGTGACGACCGGAGGAGGATTCAGTCAGAGCAGTTTGAAACGCTGCTGCACACTCACACCCCCTACACACTTCAACTGCAGCTTGGTGCTCTGAATCACTGTGAACAAAAACACACTTTTTTTTTTCTGTAATGTGTACTGCTGTTATAAAGCATTTTCAATAAAGTTGTACTTAAAAAAAATCAATCATGTCATATTAATGGAAAATATGTGTTTTGTGTACATCTCACAAAAAACACAGTGATCAGACACATCGACAAATGAATAAATAAATCGTAAATGTAAAAGTCACGCAGTGCATTAAAGCAAAAAAGAAAAAATTAAAGATAAAAGGTGAAGAATAAAAAAGTAATCTAAGTACCTGAACTCAATAAATTGTTCCAGGTTCATCTGTGGTAATGATCCGAGAGTTATTTTCAGTTCAGTGCTCTGATAAGGTCTTAAGGTGGAACATTTTCTTGAAAGACACTCTAATTACTACGTTTTTAGCTGCAGGTATGGGCGCAAGAGAAAATTATTTTTCTTGGAAAGACAGGTTAACATTATAAAATACAGAGAGATATTCAAATGTTTGTGAATATTTCTTTCTTGAGTGTTTCTGCACTGTGGTATTACTACCTTTTTTATATATATATAAATATGTATGCCGTTATTTACACATAAGCAACCTCCTGGACGTGAACATAATTATGCTAAACAATCATTTGGGCAGCTGATGTGTGTTGTCTCATTTGTCTTCTGCATGCATATATGTTGTATTTATGTATGTGTTTGTTTCTCATCTGCCCGCAGCTGTCAGTTCCTCTGATGGATGGCCACAATGCAAAGTTTTAACATCACATGGTACAAAATCTGCTTCAGAATAATTTCCATGACAAAAAGAAAGAAAGACAGCAAAATATGAGTCACTACATATTTGATAAACAGGTCAAAAACTATAGCTCACTTTTCTCTGTCTTGCCTAAATGTGCCGAGTATTTCAGTAACAAGTAGAAGCAGTGTATTACTTGGCCACTGGATGCCACTGGTGTCTGCGTTTTCCCATTTGCCAATAGACACCAAAGTGCACGTCAGATTCATCAGGCCACCATAGACCAGTCAGTCAGTCTGTCATACTGGCTTGACTGGCAGGCCGATTGTCCAAGTAACTGGCTCATTAATACTGACAGAAATGTTACACTCAGACTGCCCATCGGACAAAGAGGAGGGTATCAAGGGTGTGCACTTTCAACATCTGCATGTGTGAGACGAACACGCAGTCACAGAGACTGCAAATGACAGTCTCTTCATTAAATCCACTACAAGCTAAAGGTCAGATGGCTCCCTTCTCGACGGGCAGGAGGTGTGTTCACATGTGTGAATTTCACACACCCACAGAGAGGGAACATTAGACTCAGCCATCAGACGCTTTCACATAGGACATTTTTAGGCTCCGTGTTACCATGTGTCCCCCATAAAATAAAATAAAAATCTCAGTCAGCTCACTTTCATTTTCGTGTTTGTCAGCAGCGTCAAGAAGAAGCGTCAGGAGGGAAAAGCAAACATCATGTCTCTGGAAATTTTCAGGAGTCAGGATGATTTGAGTGTCTCTCTCTCTCTCTCTCTTTGTGTGTGTGTGTGTGTGTGTGTGTAGGGACAAGAAGTAAAAAGTTTAGAAAGCTAAAATAAAGTACAGGACATAGCATTTTTTAAGGTTGTGTCATTTGATCAAATATGTTGCTCAGTCTATATTTATCTTTTTTATATTCATAGGCTGGGATTTTGCTGCTACAAACAAGGGACCTTTTGAATTCTATATATTCTCGTTGGCTAATGTAACAACATAATAAGAAAATTATATAAGATTTGGAAATTTGTCTTTAATGATGTGCTTTTTCTCTTGCACTTCTCGCCCAATGAAGCTGGGCTGTGTTTACTGTAAAGAAGTACTGGTGACAAATGTTCTGTTTTTGTTTGTGTTGGGATGACAGGTGAAAGTTGGCTGTCTGTCCATCACTGACACATTTACATGGATTTTTAATTGATTTTTGTTGTTGTTATTTTTCCCTTTTAAATAATAAAAATAACTGTATAAAAAATTAAGAAAAAACTGGCATGGCTGAACATAACTGAATATAGCTCATGCATGTATCACCTGAGATAGTTTATATCTATTTTCTGGAACTTGCAATCTTGGAATAATTATCTGAAAGCGTTAAGTAAATGTACCTTACAGAAAATTAATTAAAAAGATCTGATCTAAAAATAATAGTCTGGTGGAAGATCTGTAAATGATGATATTTTTAATTATTCTTCCGTCTTCTTGTGTATTATTGTTTGTCTTTACATATTGCGTGTTATGTTGTGGGTATTTGCAAATCGAATAAATAATAGTTTCACTAAAATGTTTTCCATAAAATTCAAATTTAAACATATTAAAGGTTCGTTTTAGGTTAGTGCACACACTGTGAAATCATATCTCCATGTTTTTAGGACACTTTTATGTTGCTTTTCCTGCAGCCGCACAGGGGTCGCTACGAGGATGGAAGGAAAGAGAAAGGTGGATTGATGGAGTAAAAGTAAGAAACACAGAGATGAATATGGGTGAGTATTAGGAGGCTGAGACTGGTGTATATTGGATTGTCATGGAGCACCACTTCAACCGGAAGGAGAGGGGGATGAAGAGGAGGAGAGAGAAACTGAATGATGGAGATGAAGTTGTCATCCACCAGCACTCCAAAGAGCACACAAAGGAAGAGGAATGGAGGGGGGTCACTGGGATGAGGGAAGCATATGGAGGTGGATTCGAGGAACGGTAGGAAACAGACTGATTGAAACTGGAGTTTGGAAGGATTCACAGAGGCACTTAGAAGGATGATTAGAAAAGACAGAGATGGTAAAAGCATGGAAAAACGGGATCGGGGGGAGAAGGAGGGCTGAAGGAGAACTGAAGATGGAGGTGATGATTAGATAGATAGATAGATAGATAGATAGATAGATAGATAGATAGATAGATAGATAGATAGATAGATAGATAGATAGATAGATAGATAGATAGATAGATAGATAATCAGCTTATTAACAATCCTATCAAGCTACACACACATTTATGTGACTGCTGTGCCTAATCACTAGTTCTCCATGATATGCTCTCTGCTTAACAAACTTTAATTGATGCTTTAATTGCTCGTTGACACATAATTACATGGACGTGTCCTGGTGCGGAGTGAGAAATTAAACAGGAGAATCCCTGACAAAATGTGTGTGCAGACGAACAGACGTCTCTGGTACGTTAATTGTGGTGAACAGTGGAGAGGCATGTTTCTCATCAGAAAATTACCCACAAAAGTAGTGATCATGTTAGTCACATTAACATAATTTATACAGCAACATACACAGAGGTTACACCGTTTTAGAAGTGTTTTGTTTTAAATCCACTGAACTGTACGAAACCTCGGGCAAAATATAACAACATTGTGTGTGTGATACTATAGGAGTAAGGTTTTTTTTTCTAATATGCCTCTTGCTTAATAAAGTTGAACTCTATTTAGAGAAACAAGTCGAGTGACTAGTGAAAATCAGCTGTTTAGCCAACTTTTCAGTCAAGTTTTTTTTTAAATGTCAGTGTTTATTAATGTGTGTTGCCTTTGCCCTTTAAATAAAGAAATCAAAAATTACAATGTGTGAAAATTAAAGAAAAAATCTGTCATGGAAACAAAATTACATTACATTATATTAGAAGTATTTTAGACAAAGTGATGCAAGACGTCCAAAAATTCATACTATACACACACTGCATACCATCGGTTTTTTCTTGATATGCTGGATGAATGATTTAAACAACAAACAGAATTAAAATTCAGAAAAAAAGCCCTCTATGGTGATATCTAGGTTTTTGTTTAGAGGTTTGTTCACTACTCTGATCGAAAAATTTGAGACTCTTAATATGTTCAGGGGTGGAGATTATTATTATTCAGATCTTTGGTTTGTAAAAAATCTGAAAATAGTGAGAAATGCTCATCATATATTCCTAGAGCATTAAAAGGAAAAGCAGCAAATCCTCACATTTGAGAAGCTGGAACCGTGAAATGTTTGGCTTTTCTTTGTGAAAAATTACTTATTATTATATTATCACAATAGCTCTACTTGCTACTCGTATTTTAAAAGTTCTTCATGTGTTTTGTATGCAGATATTTCCTTCTGAATTGTGGTTGAGTATAAAGTATAAAGTGGCATGAAAAGAAAATACTCCTGCTGTCTACTGCCTGTCCATCAAAAGACTTACACTTACGGACACACACATTCACATTCACACTCTCAGTTCACACTTACAGGCAATTTAGAGTTATAATTCACCTAACCTGCTTGTCCTCAGTCTGAGGGAGGAAAGCGAGAACATGCAAACTCCAGAAATAAAACATGTTCGCTCATTTATTCGTTTATTTATTTATTGGTCAGACTGACACCTTCCAGTCTTCTTTGCTTTTGTCTCCACTATACAAACTCACAGCTTCCCACTGACCCTTGCTGGGCAGCAAATGGTAACTTAAACTGCTGAATCTTGTGCTCATGCAATTCAAAATGTCGATCTTTTTTTCCCTGAGTATTAGATGAATAGATTAATACCACTCTCATGTCTGTACGTTCAATATGAAGCTGGAGCCAGCAGCCGATTAGCTTAGCTTAGCATAAAGACTAGAAACCGGGGGAAACAGCTAGCCTGGCTCTGTCTGAAGGTAACAAAATCCACCTACTAGCACCTCTAAAGCTCACTAACAAATCATATCTTGTTTGTTTAATCTCTACAAAAACAAAAAGTGTAAAAGCGGCATTCACCATTTTATGAGGAGCTGGACTATTTCTTTGCTGCGACCAGAAACTACCTAGAGTCTCCACTGGTTGCCTGGCAACTGGTCCTGGCAAAGACCAGCAAATTGTTGTTTTTACACTTACACAAAAAAACCAAGATATAATGTGTTAATTAACGAGCTTCAGAGGTGCAGTAGGCAGATTTTGTTACCGTTGGACAGAGTCATGCTAGCGGTTTCCCCCTGTTTCCTTTATGCTAAGCTAAGCTAACCGGCTGCTGGCTGTAGCTTCATATTTAGTGTAGAGATATGAGAGTGGTATCGATGTCCTCATCTAACTCTGAGCAAGAAAGAAAATAGGCCTATTTCCCAAAATGTTAAGCTGTTCCTTTAAGCCCTGTTCAGTAACTATATCAGTATAATGTGATTAAGAATTGTCAGAAACATCTTGTTTCTGTAATGAATATTTGTCTGTACCACAGAGGGCAAATGAGTGAGCTATCTGTGTTTATGTATCTACACTGACATCACAGCAGAGAGCTCCTTATTAGTGTGATCATTATCCATCTTTCTGCTGCCCATCAGAGCGGCAATGTGAATAAGATGTTAGTGTTTTGTGAACACCACGAACAGATCAAGATATTGTGATAACAAAGGAGAATCTGTGAAACACCAACATCATGTCGGCCCCATTAAATATCTGACGTTTTACATTGTTTTTCTTGGACAGCTCTTCTTTGAATTAGCTCGGCATGAAGTCTCTCTATCTGCCAGGACTTTGAAGACCATCTTTTCCAGTCTGGGCAGAAGTGAGAACGGTGGCCATTTAATCGTTTAGATCAAGTTGCATTCAGGAGTGTTGGAGATTCAGGAGTCAAGAGGGTTTCTTGTTTGCCGTTTATTCTGACAACTAATGCCTTCAACAGCACACATTTCTGCCAGGTTCTGAGAAAAAGCGACTGTTTTATGACTAAATGTGTGTTTAGCCACATGTGCCCTTCATCCCATGTGCTTTCACCCCTGCTGGGAGGGCTCACACAGTCACACACACACACACACACACAAGCGTGCACGAAAACACACTGACGCGCATACGCTTGATGACCAATGCACGCTCCTTCTCTGTCAGTCACACACACACACAGATAAATTCCCTGGAGGCCAGGCGGGGGGTCTGGCTGGGACAGAGATGGACACATGCTGGGATCAAAGCAGCAGTGTGTGATTCACATTTCTCCCTCTCTCCGTCTCTTTTTCTTTCTTTCTTTCTTTCAATCTCTCGCTTCCTTCTTCCTCTTATCATTGACAGCCCACTCCCACCTCTCCCTGCTCTGTTTACCCCCCTGCGCCTTTGAAAACCTGAGTGTTTCAAATGTATTCTGCACACAAACTCATCAGAGGACTGTTCCTGAACCTATAGAGGCAATTAGATATTTGTGATTGAAATCTGGTGATTTTTGCCCTCTCTCCCTCTCATTCAAAGAATCATGTGTTTTCCGTCTTGATCCAACACTCCCCTCCTTTCTTCTGTCCTTTTTTCATGTAGCTAGCTGGGTACCAAACTCCTCATTACTCTAATTTAGAGAGCATGCCGCTCCCCTAATGGCCTCGGGGGCCCAAAGAATATCAAGTGCTGTTTAATTTTTTAATTCTATTCAGGCTTTACATTCGTACCATCCCTCCACCAGCTCTTCTGTCCATCTTTCCATCAATTCAGATCCCATTTAGTGTCTCTCCACAAACAGCTTCTTTTTTTTTCGAGTGGAGGAGGGAAAGGATGTGAGTTTTAAAAGCATATCAAAGCAGCATGTCTGGTCCTTGTATTTCATGCCGTCCGTTGTTCCAGGCATCCAACAAGTGTTTGCATGTGAAGAAAAAAATAGGGAGTGCTGCACTGGGTCAAGAACAATAGTGTTCGTAATATTGAAGTAAAGAAGTAAAAAATGAAGTAAAATCAGGTGCTCTTCAAGGATAGAGCCAATGGTCGAGTAAGAATATGAAAGAACAATGACTGCCCAGCTTACTAAGAATGGAAGTCCATGGTGTGGTAGAAAAATGAGTCAGAGGCACTCTGATAATGAATATAAAAATCCTTTATTAAATCATAGATAGACCAACACCTTCATCATATATAGGCTGCAATGAGAACAGGTATTCAATATAAAACTCTGCCACTACTTGAAGAGACCACATACCAGATATAATATGACAATCAGGGCAATAAAACAAGTGCAAACATATAGCAACCTCACACATGTATAATGGCAAAAGAGGAAAAGAAATAAAAATCAATATTCGGTCATATATCAATAAGACATAATTAAGTGTTTACATGTTTTGCTGTTGTTCCTGCCCTTCTGAATGTGTACTTATTTAACCCTATCGTTTGCTGAATTAGACAAATCTCCATGGCGACCGAGGCAGCAGAGAGCAGGTGGAGGGCCTTTGAGGATGCATTAGGACCTTCTTGCGACAAGGGGATGCATCTTAGCTGTAAGCTAAACCGTGCATCAGGCCCGTCTCAAGGGCCAATGCAGATTTCGTTGGATCAACCTGGAATCATCGTCTAAATATGAGCCGCACTGAGAGCAATCTGAATGGCCAGGTACTATTCATACAGAACTTTAAATGTAAAACTGTAAAATGAGGTTCAGTGAAGAAGAAAGTCACTCCAAAAGATTTCTTTTTTTATTTCTTTGGTAAAACCTAGGCAGAATACATACATAAAAAGTAGTTTCTGAGCCTATAGTATATAATGACAAGTTACTTGAGAAAGAGAACAAGAGCACATGAGAACAATAATTTACAGATGAAAGAGCGACAAATGAAAAAAGTACAATCACAGTGGTCAGCACTGTCTTCTGGAAAAAGAATAGATATTACATGGGCATTGCTTTTCTATCTATAGCTGTAAATGCTGCATTAAATCAGTCTCCTTCTCTGTAGTTTCAGAGCAGTGGACACTTGCAATCCTGATAATCAGCAGCAGTAAGGTAACATCTATTCCTTCCGGATGGTGGTCTGAAAATGAAGAATAGATCATTGATATTGGCTTGGTTAAAATCAAGAAAGCTTTAAAGATGTCACAAGATCACTGTATTTTAGAATGTGTACTTTATTTTTGCCTTCGTTAGAAATAATAATGAAAAAAGACTGAAAGATAAGTAAAATGTGTAGGAGAGACCAAGAAAACCTTCAGTACTTTAGAAAACATGGCACCATAACAAAGAAATAAATGAAAAAGAAGGTGAGGCTGCATGGCAACAGAAACCAAAAGACAGATCTCAATGAGAAAGAGCAGAAAAAATGGTTAAATTGAAACAGCAGATAATGATATCAGTAAATTAGAGTATGTTGAGTGGGAGGGTGTGTGTAACGACAGAAAGCAGTGAATACACATCACATCATTGTGAGTGAGTGAGTGTATGTTTGTGTTTGTGTGTGTGTGTGTGTATGTGTGTGTGTGTGTGTGTGTGTGTGTGTTAGGAAAGAAAATGCGTGTACTATGATATTTATAGATTCATTTTAACTTGTTTTTAATCATAATCATAACACATTGAAATTTGATGCAGGTTGTTGACTGTCTGGTGTTGTAAAAACCTGTGAATCTATAGAATAAACACTTGGTTGTATGTATTTGCAAATAAAATTATTATCATAAATGTTTGTGCACCTTGTATGGTTGTTGTTGCCTCTTAAATAATAATAATCTATTAAATAATTAGATAAAACTTCAAGGCAGAGGGAGCATAGTTATACGCACATCACATGTAGGTGCAAGGCTATTGGAAATCAATATCAATGAAAAGAGTAATATAATATTACTCCAATATGTCGATAGCTGTCCTGTAGTCTTGACAATAACATACACGTTTGTTTATGTTAAGCCTAAAAAGCTAGCAACCAACCCCCCAAGCTAACTTTGAACTAAGAGCCACGTTTCCATGGCAATAATCAGTGACACCGGCTGACCAGTGGCATCAAATGACAAAAAAAGAGAGCAAAACTTGGCACATAATTTGTGATTTGTTATCAATGTTGAGTAATGAGAAGGGAGTTTTTAGAGAGCGCAGTAAACCCGTTGGAAATATATAGCAGTGAGGACATCGTCAGTCGTGTTTGTTTGTCCAGTGAAACACTAAGTCTGACTGACGAGTTAGCAGAAGTACTGAGCCCTGCCACATTAAGAAACCACAGCATTCAGCGCTGCTTCAGGTCTGAACTGTGT
Source organism: Macquaria ambigua (assembly GCA_008360985.2). Lineage (NCBI taxonomy): Eukaryota > Metazoa > Chordata > Actinopteri > Centrarchiformes > Percichthyidae > Macquaria > Macquaria ambigua. Next base: position 98,435 of record VMKM01000576.1, on the reverse strand, counting down.
TGCAATGGACGGAGCTGAGCAGATTGGCGCGGTTGCTCGATCGATTGCTCGATCAGCTTTGTTTTTTAGTTTGAAAAAAAGCCTTTATTTAACCAGAAATCATGACAAATTAGCTTTACTCGAGATAGTCAAGAACTAGTCCACTTTGCACAACAGATGAATTGTGTGAAGTCTATCAGTTTGATCTAAGCCCTAGTCAAAGTCAGTCTTTGTGAAACTGGCCCCTGAGATCAAAACATTGTCCATTTAAATGAATTTGGAGTTGGTGTGCAGGCAATACTCTTTTCATAGATTCATTGAAATTGCAAGTAAGCAAATTCTGCTTCAGATTTTCTGTCTTCTATTTTCCTCAACCAACCAATCAACCAATCAGTCAAGCCTTCACTTATATACAGTAACACATTTCATACAAGAACTGCAGCTCAAATTGCTTTACAATCAAAAACAGAGTGAGGACATAACGAAGAGAAATAGGTGACGATATAAGTATATTCATGGTACAAGTAAGACTAAACCCTCGTCCTCTCCTCATCTCTTCCTCAGCCTCCTTACCCCTCTGTTAGTCCTTGTTATATGGCCTTATAATTTCCTCCCTCCCCCTCCTCCCCATTCTCCTCTTCACTCCTTTTTCCTCCTCATCCACTGTTGTATTTATACTCATCAAATTGGATTTCAGAGTGAGAGGCATCTCAGTTTTCTTCAGCAACAGATGATTGAATTGAGTAGCTTGAAAGCAGAAGGTTTCAACATGAGGATGGGGAGGCGATTTTAAGGGGCTGCAAGAAGATAAAAGGACTGCAAATGAATATAGAGACTGCAGACTTACATCTGTTTACAATAGCTAATTATAGGTTTGCAATCCCAAAAGACAAAGTATTAATCTACGAGAGCAGACAGTGCAGATGCATGACATTTCATTTTTGTCCTGGCTTGTGCAAACAGAGACTTAACGCTTGCTTGAAACCTTAAGAAAAACGTACCAAGCAAAAACGATGAACCACAAATATTTACTTTGTCAGCATCCTACTTGTTAACTGTTGATTTAAAGGAAACAAAATTACCTGACCACCACTCCTAATGTTAAAATGTAATAAATTATCCATTAGATGCAAGATTAACATTAACATTATGGCAAGCTCAATAAAATGTAATTAGGCAGCATTGGCGTCAATAGAGAAACAAACATGGTTAGAGGGCAAGACATTTGCAAGAGTGTGATAATGCATTCTAATGGACGAGCAACAGTTAGCAGCCAGCTGGACAATTTCTGATCAGGTCCATTAATAAGACTTGATAATTTCCCCATAAGACTTGTTTCTCGTGTGTGTGAGTGTGCATAAATGAATGACTAATTTTTATTGTTTGTATAATTTCTTCCCCAAGTGCTATAGCTTATTTAGCTGTGTGTGTGTGTGTGTGTGTGTGTGTGTGTGTGTGTGTGTGTGTGTGTGTGTGTGAGAGAGAGAGAGAGAGAGAGCATTACTACTTACAGTAAATACAAACATGGTGTACCCATAAACCCTATTTCAGGTTTTATACCTGATAAAAAACTGGGAAAAAAACTGAGATGAAAAGTTAGACACGCAAACACACACACACAAAGGCAGCATTAGCACCCTACTGTCGCCAAAGAATGAGCCCACAATTTAAGAAAGAGCCAGAGAGACCAGTGTGGAAAACACTTTTTCATGTCACTCACTATAGAATGGAAACATATTGGCATAGCAACAACACTCCTGTTACAACAAAGCCATGTCCTGAGAGAATGTGTGTTAGTGTAAATGGGTCAACATGGGATATTCAGCCTGGAGTTTCTGCTCCCAGAACACTATTGTAACGAGTGAAGGAAGGATTACTATAAATGTGCTATATGTTTAGTATAGGCTACAGGTCTACAATAGAATTACAGTTACTCCTTAATAGATATTAGCTACTGTCATGATCCCAAGGACCTTAGTGTGGACTTTTTGGTTTTGTGTTTCCTGTTTTACTTTGAAATTACTGTTCTTGTTTCTTTGTGTGCTGTTTATTTCCTGTCTTTGTTCTTTTCCCGCCTTTTTTGATTGATTGCACCTGTGTCTTGTTACTTACCTGTGTCTGTTTCCCTCATTGTCTCCTCCCCTATATATACCGGTCCTCTCCCTTTGTTCTCGGTGGCGTCATTGTCTGTGTTTTCATGTCTGCATTTCCCTGCACTTGGATTTGATTACTGATGTTCTTGTGTTTGATGTGTTGGACGTTCTCCTCGTGTGTCGCTCCTGTGGATTCCCTGCGTGTCTGTCCCTGAGTTTGTGTGAGTTTTGTATTCCCTAAATAAATCCTTGGACTGCTCCTGTCTGCATTTTGGGTCCTTCTCCCTGCTACCTGTTATGGCTTGTCGTGGCAAGGCCGCCTCGAAGGCCTTTCTTGATAGCTACTTGTGTCAGCTTCAAATACTCAGGCATAAGTTTACCTCCAATACTCTGCTTTGACTAATTATTTGTGTCTGATATGTTTTCAAATACTTTTTTAAAATGTTTTGACATGCAATGAAGGTCCTTGAATGGAATCGAACCGGAGACTTTGCAGTTGCAGTACATGGTACGGTAACCAGTTGGCTATCGGGGCTCCTTTTTAAGATTTAAGGCGAGCACAGAGAAACTTTCCCCCTTCAGCAGATGAAAGTTGAAGCAGCTTTCTGATGTCAAATTCTGCACGTACACCATTGTGAAGGTCAAACATCCAAGTGAAGCAACAGTAAGTAAAACATATTTTTGAGTTGAGGGGGACTTTAAGTGACCAAATAAAGAGGAGAAATCCACCTGATTGTCCACTATGTCTGCCAGGACACGTTATGTGAATGTGAATATTCACTGAGAAACAGTCACCTGGTAATGCCCAGAAAACTTGAAAACAGCATTTTTAAATAACTAAATTAGAAATAAGGTTACAACACTAATGTATTCCTTTTCCGATGAGCAAACCAGTGACAAGAATTTGAATTTATGAAATACCTGTAATAAAGGAGACGGCAATAGATCTTAAGAAGAAACTTGCGTAATAAGGTGTGTGTTTCTTGAAGGACACACATTAGATCAACCAATGTAATTTCCTAAGCCTCATCCAAGTAATTAATTTACTTTCCCAGAAAACTACATAAGGAAATGGTAGCGCAGCATGTGGAGAATTACATGAGAGAAATCGGTGAAGAGCAAATCATCTGTGAATGTATTTAGACAATGTTATTTTTTGATGATTTGATTCTGGTGTTTGCTAACACAGGTGATGTGAATCACTCACTCCCTACACAGATAATAATCTGGGAAAGTGCAACACAACAACAAAATACAGTTCTGTAGTTTGCAGATATAATACAATCAATCCTTTCTTAGTGTCAAAAATAATGCAATTCTGTCTATTATGAGTTTTAAAATGAGATTTTTCCCACTGTTAAAGCAATGTGGAGGAAAAACAAAATACACAATTATCATGATATTTCCTGTCAGTGAAAACTGCAGAAAATATGTACAGAACATCGGTTTTTAATAGACTAACAGGGAGACATAGGGAGAAAGGAGCCTATAAAAGGAGAAAGAGACACTGGAGGGTGAAGAGGAGACAAGACAATGACATAAGAGCAAAGGCTGGATGGTGGGTTGTGTATGCCTACAGCCTTCAGCAGTGAATACTGTCTTTTTGATGAAATGGAGGTTTCTTCCTGTATGCCAGTCACTAAGGCAACAACACAGGCAGTTACCAAACAGCCTTTCAATCTCTGGGTGTGTGTGTGTGTGTGTGTGTGTGTGTGTGTGTGTGTGTGACAAGTCTGAGTCTGTCACTTCAACCTTTACTTCTCTGCCTGTCCTGTCTACGCAAACACGAGTAAAATACACTTAAACATCCTCTCAGACACGAGCTAAAACGTGACCTTTTTGTAATTTTTTTTTTCTGTATGGAAGCTGCCCATTCAGATTATTTTCTCTTTCTGTCTCTCTTTAACCTACATACCTCCTAATCTCTTCTGGTGGATCTCATTTCCCCTTAATTCCCTTCTTGTCCCAATGGTTTCCTGATGGTGACCTTTCGTTTCATATCCTGCCTCATGAATTAAAGGCATTAGCTCACACACACACAAACAGGTGCACGTACTCATAAATTAACACCCTAACGACATATACGACTGTGATGCCTTCACCTAAAAATGTGACCAGATCACCCAAAAGATCAACTGCAGTTCTCTCCTTTATGAATAAAACACAACATGAATTCAGTGAGTGTGTAAACCCTGAACAGCTGGCTGACGACTGATTGACTGACTCACTCTTCGGAGCGCCACTGAGTTCAAAGAGCCATGACCTGAACACAACATACGTTTGATACACTTTCTGTCATTTTCCTGTTTGTCTGTAGTCTTTTCCAGCCTGTGTATTCTCTTAATATTAACTAGGGGTACAGAACAAGGCTTCATGATGTTCAAGAGGTATAAGGGCGCAGCAAAAGCACTCGGCACAGCTTGTCAAATTACCTTCCTAATGGCCAGCTTGTCAGGCTTCCTCGTCTCTGTGGAGAAAGAAAGGACAAGTGGGGGGAGCGATCCATTCTCTTCCTTGTCACAGCAAAATCACTCATTCGTCTCTTTATATGGTACCTTTACTTTCTTTTCTTTTAAGTCCTGCTTCTCAAGTGCATCCTACTCGTATTCAAATGGTAGTAATGACTTGGGAGTATGAGAGTAGAATGCAGAGAGAGGCCAAGTGTATTGTGGGCCTGTCAATCGTTTGTCTGCACTCTTTCAGAGTTGCCTCACCGAGCTTTAATAGGTTTTCCCATTAAGTCTAGTTAACCATCATTCACCGGAGTCATCAGTAGGAGGTCAAAGACCGGATTAATTGTTTCTCCCTAATTGCAAGATTAGATCTTCAAAATCATTACGGCCTTTTCATATCTCGCTCTTCATACATTGTGTCTGACGGCTTTATTTCTGAATTTTCCATCAAAGAAAAGATTATGTGTTCAACATTAGTTGGAGTGTTAAAATATATTCAGTAATATGTCTTACCTATATGATTTCTTGGGGTTTAAAAATATGTTTTTTAGAATGGTTGGAAATTGACCCATTGCAAAAGTGTTTTAGTTACAGTCCCTTTTGTTGTTACGATAAACTCCACTGCAGCTCAACAAGGAAACACAAAGAGGGAATTTCATACTGAAAAGTCTGTGACTTTGAAAGATATCCACTTTATTTGTCTAACTCAGACTGCTGAAGCATTAGCTTCAGATTTATTTATTTAAAAGGATCCCCATTAGCTGGTGCCACTGGCCTGAACTCCAGTACATCATATTCATCATAGCATTTGTTTTACATTATGTTCATCACATGTATACCTCCAATTGTGTTACGTTGAGAAAGTGGTCATTCAAATTTCCTCAAACATTCATTCTGATGTACATTCATTTCTGACTCTGCTTACCCAATGAGTGGAAGGTTGGGTAACGACTAATTAGTCTCATAAATTAGAATTAGATAAACTTTGAGATACTTTCTTGCATGGAAGGAGGACTGTGGATTTTGTCCCCCATCACTTGCATGAAAGCACATTAGGAGGAGATCTTTTAATGGCCAGTACAAACAGGAGGAATAACCTGTTTCATTGATCATATGGGCACCTGACTGTTGTTTTAAAACAGACTTGAAAAATTGTGAACCTATCCTTTAATATGTGGATGTGGTTCTAGCTCCCACAGCCATGTTTTGGTCCTTTCAGGTGTGTGTGGCAAAGTTATTGATCCTAACCCTTTGAAGGCCATATTCAGGGAATTACCGGAGGACTTAAAGATCAAAGCTAACCAAGCCGTAGTTGTGGCCTTCTCTACGCTGCCCGTTCAATGACTGATTCTCTTCAAATGGAAAAAGACTGCAGCACCTGCTGGAGGATGTAATGGCACAGGCTCAAACTCAAACTGCTAAAGGATACTTCTCTTGGCTCAACCAGGAAGTTTTATAAGATCTGCAGTGGTGGAAAGCAACTAAGTACATTTGCTCAAGCGCTGTACCTAAGTACAATTTTGAGGTACCTGTACTTTACTTGAGTATTTCTATTTTATACTACTTTATACTTCTACTCCACTGCATTTATTTGACAGCTTTAGTTATTTGTTGCTTTGCAGATTCAGATTAAAATATAATCAAAAATTAAATTATCCAGATCCACCTTTACCAGCTGCAACACTGAAATGCTGCTTACACATGAATGCATCAATTGTTATAATCCAGTTATATAATATATATTATTCTGAAATGGGTCATTCTGCATAATGAGTTTTACTTTTGGGACTTTAAGTATATTTTGATGCCAATACGTACTTTTACTTAAGTATAATTTGGGATGCATGACTCTAACTTGTATTTCTACACTGCTGTATTGATACTTTTAGTTAAGTAATAGATCTACTTCTTCCACCACTGAAGATCAGTCAACCGTTTCTGCTCTGTTTGCTAACTTGGACAAATCCCCATTCATGTTATTTTTTCTTTTACCCCTTTTATATTATGCATGTGTGTATGAGATGGAGTTAATAAATTGGTAATATTAGAAAAATTTAGTACAAATATTTGAATAATAATAAATGTGTTGTCTTATTTCATAGTAAATTTATATGTTGACACATTGCCGTTTTAATGGGCTTTAATATACAGTACCCATGACACCAAAAACTTTTGTCAGTTAAGATAAAACCTCCTGAAAACTTTGATATGACCACAAAATGGATCTTTTCTTCATTCCTTTTCAAACCACAATAATCAGCCCCTCCATCCATTCAGATGAGCCAAAACAAAGTAGGAAGGTACTTTATTGTTTCCTAAGTCCAAGTTCCTCATAATTTTCTATTCCTTTAATGATTCACATCCTCAAGTTTCAGCAGGCACACACACACACACACACACACACACACACACACGTAAAGAGGTATGTTTTTGCCATGAAGAGAAACCATTTGCTCATTTTGATGGAGGCCTAAAAGAGAGGTTGAGCTGTCTAAGTGGATTTTTCATTACTAAATGTAATAGGGCAAAGAAAATTACAGCTGCTGCAGCAGGAGGGGTATTAGGACTGCTCATGTACTTTTTACATTGATATTTGTAATGACCAAAGAGGTACAGTGCAGCTATATGAGCATTAGAGAAATTAGTACAGTGCTTTCTCTCCCATGTGTGTGCTGTGTCCCTCCTGTCTCAGTCTCCTCGACTCGCCTGCTATATCTGCAATTTGGAAAGGTACATCCAAACTCACAGGGGAATGAAAAAGCTTATTTTTTCCCCTGCTGACGCTCCGGACTGAGACAGAAGTGGAAGACTAACATAGAGGAAATAATATTGCAAATGGAAAGCTATTAGGGCAGTCGAGCACTTTCTCATGCTGCTTCTGAAATATGTCATTTATCATGTGCTGCTGAATGACAAACTTTTAAAGACTCAAAAAATTGTAATTTCCTCACAAGACTGTGCAGTCCAGCCTTTCAATGAACCCCAGACCCACTCTACGCATGTAATACATTTATGAGGAAATGATGAAGGTCATAAACTTCATATGAGATCTCTGAGAAAAGAATTCCTGCTGTAAATGTTTGGTTTGTGTCCTCTAAACTTTATTTGTTCCCTGCCCACTTCCGTCCTAATTTACTGCCTGGAGCTAAAAGGCTACAGTATATATATATATATATATATACACACAGTATATCAGCAGTGGTGGAAGAAGTACTCAGATCCTTCACTTAAATAAAATGTTAAAAAAATACTCTGTTACAAAAAAAAGTCCTGCGTTGAACATTTTACTTAGAAGTAGAAGAGTGCTATCAGCAAAATATAACAAAAAAATAAAACTAGTCACTATGCAAAATGGTCCCTTCAAGTATGTCTGCAAATTACTTGCCATCTTTAGTTAGGCTACTATTTAAATGATGAAATAAAATGAAAGTAAAATATTTCCCTCTGAAATACAGTGGAGTTATAATACAGCACTTGAGTAAATGTACACCATATTATGGTGTAATATAATACTTGACTTTATCTGACATTCAATTGTTTATTAATCTTAAAAATCCCTTCAAAGAATAATGAAAACTAAAACCATTGACAAAATCTCACCTCAAGGTCCATTTAGTAGCTGTTCTTGAGCTTTCGACCATATCGCATGATATGGAGTTTGTCCAGTTTTTCCATTGTTTCTGAGTGCTTTAAGCATCAAAGTTTATTCTTGACTTTGGAAACAGCAGCAGAGAAAGGAGTCTGATCTCAAGGTCCATTTAGTCGTTGTTGTTGTTGTTGTGGAGCTTTTGATCATACCACATGATCTTCATCAGCAAATTAATTACAACCTTTTCATTATATTTTACTCGTTTTTTAAAAAATGTATTTACATTTTCATTTTTTACTTTCTTTTTTTTAAATTAAAACCTTGTTTTATCTTCTGGTTTTGACATTCAACACACAACTTCTGCTGAAGAAACTTAAATCAATAACAGCTCTTTAAGTATAATGGTACTTTCATATAATATTAGTACACTCATATGTGGACTCTTATTCCGTGTGTAGTATTTTCTCTAATTCCCTCTTCTTCATCCTTCTGTTTCTTCTTTCCTACATTTCAACCTGACCACATACACACCTGTCAAACGTGAAATAGAAATGACAAAGTAAACGCACACTTAGGAAATGTATTCTGTCATATAATTTTGTACACAGCTACTCACCATACAGCCACCTGTCAGCCTAATTACCAGTGAAATACATACAATATGTACTGCATATAGTGAGGTTTGACTGCAGCATTACTTCCGTACCCACTGAGACAGCACTCCCCTCTTGTTTCATTTACTCCATCACCCAATATTCATTCCACTTGTATCTCCCTATGGGTTGCTTCTCTCCCCCTCCTCCCCCGCCCCTCCATCGCATCCAGCCTCATTAGCACATAACAGGCTATCGACATGCATAGCAGGGTCCTGATTTAGATGTTCAACCTGATTAGCCCTTAATGATCTGAGACAAGCTACCTGAATGGAAGTACACACAGTGGCATAAGACAATAACATACATGCATGTGCCCTCCTGCATGAACACACAAATGTACCAACATACATTCTCTGTTGTACCTTTATTAGCCTGTTTTGCTCATTTTCACAATGAAGACATTGATGTATGACAGACTGCCACCTAATTACACTGTATGATGGCAGACAAGACACAAATTAATTTGTGTAGATCAAATTGTTGAGATGTTTCACTTTTAAGAGAGATTTCTGACACCTCTACAGAGCTACAAGACCAGATAAACTGCAGGGCTACTTTTAATTACTATTATGTGTGCTGAAACATTGCATATCCCAAAGGTGCATTTAATAAAACTATTAGAAACCAAATGAAACACCGTGCACCAGTCTAGTTTGTCCAGTTATTCATCTAATCTTGAGGAATACAATACTCATTTGACGAGGAGAAATGGAAAGGTAAAATTAGCAGTGAGCTCTTACTTCACGCATGTTTTATTAGTCATATAAGAGTGTGAAAGACAATTGTAAAACCTTCAGTAACAATTCTATTTCAATATACAGTAAATACAGGCAAAACAACAAATTTGTGGCATATGTAATCATCAAAGACAAAAACATAGATGAGGCTCTATAATGAACAGAAATAATCGAAACTCATGGCCTCTCCTTTATCTTCCTTTCCTCTCATTCTCCTCTGGGGGAGTTTATTAAAGACCCACGCGGCCCTTGGATATTCAATAATTTTTCAGCCAGAAGTAATGGATGTACTGAGTGAATGCAAAGGCTGGCAATTCATTACAACAATCAGAATAGGAATTATCCCTCCTTCTCTCGTCTCACATGCTTCACTCTTCTCTTCACAGTTTTAAACGTTACATACAATTTGAGATGCTCGACTCTGGATTGTTTGAACTAATATGTTGATAACCAAGCATTAATATATAGTATAGATATATCTTCCCACTTTGAATCTGTTGACTTTGCTTGGGAGTGATGCAGAATAGATGAATGAAATCCTCTAATGACAAATGACAGAATGTCACATTCACATATAGCAGATGGGATGCATTGCGACACGCTTGCTGATCATCAGACATCCCGTTAACACATTCTGCTCTCCAAATCTGAAGCAGAGGGGCAGGTTGATCGCCAATCCTAAAGAAATACCTTAGTTTCATCACATGAGGGAAAACTTGTAAGGCAATGCTGATATGCAGGTATACTGCAAGGGCAGTATACTCCACTGCCAGTAATTCTCTCATTATTGCCCGCATCCCCTCAACCTCTCCTCCGTGTTTATTTTCGCCCGTCTCTCACTCTCTGCTCCAGCTCCTGCACTACTTTCTCACTGACGGGTTCCGCTTTGGTCACCACAGCTTTTCTGCCCTCCGGTTCGACTGCGACGGTCATAACACAGCACATGTCCACCAGCTCTTCCTGACATCTCCTCATCCCAGCGTCGAGCTCACCTCTCCGGGCTGGGTCACGCTTCAGAGCCCCCTTCTCCGCCACCGAGAAGCCCAGCAGGCCCGTCAAAACCTCATCGGACAGCTCCACGTCCAGGTAACCTGTTCCATCAGATATCGTAGCGCAGACGCGCCAAAGACCGTTGTTGCTGCTCAGTTTCCCCAGGAGAGTCACAATGAAAGCTTTGACACAGATCTCTGTGGTGTGGGTGTGTGGTTTGGACATCATCTCTTCTAGTAGGCACAAATATGTAAAAGGGGGAGAGGTCAGAGTGAGAGCAGGGACCGAGCTGTCACTCTGTGGACCTTTTTTAGCAGGTAGTCTATCAAATTCTGCAGTGCTTGAGGTGTAACTTTGCCCCTGAGGTGTTACACTTCTTGATGAGTCGCTGCTAAGTCTAAAACTGGAGCCTGAAGCTTCTGTTTTGTTGGCAGCGCTCTCGCTGTCTCTACTAGGTCCTTGTTGAGCAGGGAGCTGATTTGGCCCTCCAGTCCTCCCACTTTGCCCTCTGTATGTTTCTACCTCTTTGGGAAAGCAGTCCATATCTTCATCCATGAAATCACTCTCAGCATTAGTAACAAATTCTAATTCATGTGATGGCTCTGAAGCTGCTGGGGAGACGAACTGCCCTGTAGCTCCTCTAGTACAGCCTTGATAGTCTCTTTTCTGTGTGGTGGATCTGGAGTTGCTAGAACCAAGATGTGACCCAGAGCCATTCAAGGTGGGCTGCTCAAGCTGAGCAGTTTGGGGTTTGGTTGCCCTGTTAAGATTTCCTGTTGTCCTGTTGTTGCTCTGTGGTGTGCTTCTGTGACTGCTCTCGGTAACATTTGTACTTTCTTGAAAAATCACACTATCCAACTCATCCAGGGGAAGATCGTCAAAGTCTTCATCAGGAAAGTCTTCGTCTGCCATGTTGTGATCTGGGATCTCTTGTTGAGTCAAGTGATCCGAAGGTAAGAGGTCAAAGAGGTCAGGATCTGCTTGTTCGTTACCGTGGCGATGACCTCGGACTGAACCACCTCTGTTGCTCTGGGTCAAACCACTTCTGTGAGAGCGGGCGGAGGCTTCACTTCTGCAAGAGAATAATGTTGGACTGAGTTAATATAGCTTTAAACCAGGAAGTGTTGATGGAGTAATTGAGGTAATGCTATATGCTAATAAGTCTAAATTCAAATATGGTTTTACAGCCCATGTCAGAAGTGTCAAGAGTCTTTTTGAAAAACGCTCCAGAAACAAGGGGACCAAGACAGTTAGATGTCAGATATCACTCAAAACTGTTGAGTCTTATCTTTGATGCAGCCTGAAGTTGGTAAATTGACAATAAGTTGACACTAGAAACTTTTTTTTGCATTTATATCATAATTAGTGAACTTCCTTTATCTTTCAAATCAAAACGATCAATATGTAACAATTTATTCTCATTTGTTTCTGACTGTGCAGGAAATTGCTGGTCAGTATACTTCAACTGAAACCAACTTTGGTGTGACATTTTATTTTTACCCTGTTATTTTTCCTCTTTCAGCAGTTATAACAGCGACTTCAGTCAGTATCTGTTGAAAACATCATTACATCATTAACATCCCTCATAAAATCTGATGGTTGTCACTGGCTACAGATGAACAACCTGACTGCAGGACAGCTGGCAAATATAAAGACAGCAACGGCAACAATCACAAAAACATTATATAAAATAGCCCGTAGAATGAAAGTGCTAAATGCCTCCTAAAATAGCTGAAAGATAAATGCTGACATTTTTTCTGAAGACAAACATTATGCTGAAATTCAAAATGTCAAGGTATATTTGCCCGACGGTGAAAACTGAGGAGTTCCAGCATCAAAATGTCAAGACATCACACGTTGTTAACCACCCACCTGGACGAGGCTGCCGAGACAAGGCTCCTGACAGAGGATCTCCTCGAGGACTGAGTGGAGGTCTCACTGAGTGACCCGTAGCCACTGTCTCGAACAGGCCCAACCTGAACCCTTCCCACCTCCTCCTGGGCCTCCAGGCTGGCCAACAACTCTGCGTCATCTAGCTCCAGGTCCTCCACTTCCTGGTTACCTAAAGAGAAAACAAATAGAGGCATTCCAGTGACTCTGTTGTGGTGTAATATTGTACACATTTTATACTATCAGTGACCTTAATAGCACATGATCTACCATTAAACATACATGCTCTCATATACCTTGTTGTGGTGCTGGTGGGGCCTCCTCCCCCTCCAGCTGCTGCTCCTCAGGAAGTCCCAGCGTCCGACACAGCACCCTGCCCTGTCAGAGTAGTATGGTGTAGTGTCTAATTGCATGTTATACACTGATGTATAAGAACAGCTGGGATTATGTCTTTAGCTATATAAAAAAAAGAAAAGTTCAAAACAGTAACTGGCCCATAATAACTAGGTTTAATCTCAATGCTGTGTTATATATTATACCTGAAAAATGAATCAAAAGGTGATTAGGTCCAAATAATATTCATACCAAATTGTGTATTGGTTTAAACCTGTTTCTGACAGTTTACCTTGTTATTCCTGTCCACAAGGTCCTCCACCTCACCACCCAGGACCTTGATGTTGGACGGCCCCAACAGAAGCACCCCAAGTCTGCAAACCATCTGCCCTTGCAACTGCAGCTTCACACCAGGCCTGACAAGAGTCAACGATCCCATTTAAACATATAGTTTCTTTTTTTTTTTTTTAATTTGGTACAGAAGTCCCAGAAAATCAATTGTGTTTTCTTAATTCACGAGAAACTGGCAGTGACATAGCTGTAATATGTTTAAATAACTTTTATTTAAATGTTTTGATATCATGACATCTCCACCCCAAATCTAAGTAACATGACATATAAATAAGTAACAGCAACAGCAGCCCCTTCGTTTACCTATATAAAATTAGGTTCAACGCATTCTTTGTTCAGAGAAAAAATAAAATAAAATGAAAAGAGTTAAAAAATTAGAAATGACTAAATTGTAGAAAGTCATGGTTCTTCATTTTACATCGTTAGCAGCAAAAAGACACCACAGTGCAGTTAAGTGTTTCACAGATCAATTGTTAACCTGAGAGCTGTGCTGAGTGCAGGGATAGACTTATACTCCATGGCCTCCAAGCTCTGGACTCCATCTGTCACCTGTACAACAGAGACAGAGTATTTGACCAGGAACAACTGAACAGGGAAATTATTGATAAATCATTAAAGATTTACATTACAAAAGAAAGTTCAATGTTATTGCTGCCCCAACCTTGTTTCTCTAAACTGTTTTAGGAATTCTAAAAGTAGAAAAACAAATTAAAACTGACATGAAAACAGTTCTATGCATTTTTACCCTTAGCTACTGTAATGCTGTATGTAAGTCACACTGTAGGCTGTTTAGCTGCAAAACTTTACTGCTGGTTTAAACCTTGACTGAGTGTATTCAGAAATAATTGTTTTTCTATTTTCTCATTATATTATATAAAATGCAAAGCTGGTCAAAGCGTATCTGAACATATCTGCTTTATTGGCCTTTTGGCAGTGATTCCAGTGCATTTTTAACTGCCATGGGTCTTTGCATCCCATGACTCCGACAATTGTGGGACTTGCTCAAAATGGTCTGAGAAACAGTAAAAAAAATGAAAAGAAAAAAAAAAGCCATTGCAACGTTTCTAAGCAACACCAGCACTATTCTTGAGAAACCATAGAGCAGTGACAAGTGTATTACTTAAGGTGAAAATTACAGTCTGCGCCTTATATTCCAGCAATTTACTCTTTCATATGCTCTCGCTGATTGTACCTGTCCACTCTGATTCAGTTAGGAAGAGAAGTCTTTGTTATTCTATCCAACCAAACACACAAAGATATATTAAGTATATTAGGGTTGGACAGTTGATTTCAGTATAATTGTACACACTGGTAAATAGTGTGACGCTGTATTTATAATGTCAAATACACTGTAGTTAAGACTAGTTCGTGTATAATGCCAAAAAGTGCTGTAACAGAATTTTGCTTCCAGATCACAAACGTGTTTTTAATTAACAAAATAATAATAATACAGCTCCGTCCTTGACATGTAGAGTTTTCCCCAACAAAGATCTCTAAAGGAAACCTTACAGTAACCTTTAGTCAGCTGTGAGGTGCATCAAACTATTTCACTGTTGTTTGCTGGGAGAGTACTCACAATGCTTTATTGAGAATGGGTGTTGATGCAAAAGCCACTAGTTCAAAAATACACACACAAACATACTAATTAAAGGTAATTACTTTATTTCAAAAATGCCTCTGACCTGCAATAGTAGCATACGGGTTGGTTTGGCTTCCCATGGCCTCTGGGTGGTCTGTGTGACAGCAGACACCTCGTCGTTGCCACAGTCTGTGCCCCTCCACATCTGCAGCTGACCATACGCAGGCTGACTGATGTCCAGTAATGAATCAACCTAAAACAGAGTTTGACCTTTGATTACGTTGCCTTTTCCCTGCATATTAATTTCTTAAATACCCAGTGAAATGTTTGACACTCCAGTCACATACAGTATAATGGGTATACAGTACTGTACTTGAGAATTTCTTGAATTGCTAGTCTTATTTGTTAGCTGAACATGTTAGCATCTTGTGGCTCCCATCATTGTATATTTGGAACCGACTAACATTTAACGACTCTGCCTCAAAGAGTTTCCAGCTGGGTTTCCATTTTCCATCTAAAGGAAAACTGAAATCCAGCGGTGCTTTGTTATAATATGACTGTACTCCAATCATCCTTTTTTCCTTGAATTGTACAACAGCCTTGCTGTGTGATTTTGTCTATTTTGTGTATCACCACCTTATTGGATTATAATCTGTATCGCACAAAAGAACACACCAATCATGATAGAATAAATAGGAAATATGTAGACTGCTATGATATTGAACAAAAATTGCCTTTTAACCAAATATTCAACAAACACAATATACACACACAAACTACAACAAGAGCATTATAAACTTTATAAAATTAGCCTTCTAGGCCAACTCTGGCTAATTTATAATTTTCGACTGATCAATGTGCGTCTCTGACATAAAATCTAATAATTAACATGAGATAAAATATGTAACATGAAATATATGATCAACAAGCCTGTACCTGGACACAGAACGTGCCGCGGAGTTCAGTCTTCTGGGCCTGAGTGAGCCCTTCAGGGAGAACAGGGTAGTCCAGGTCCCGCAGGTCTGTCAACAGCCACTGGTCCAGCGCCTACAAATTCATGCCATACAGTGAGGCACATTATTTCCTACTGTAAGACCTATTTTATGACACTCTGTATTTTAGTTATTTGATTAGATTGTTATATTTCACATTGTGTCACATGATAAAAAATGTTATCATAAGAGTTACATTTACTTCCATGACATACATGGCCATGGAATTATGATACACTTAAAGAAGTAACCTCATTAGACCAACACTAGCCACACATAGCTCTGAGTCAGATCCATTAGAAAAGTTTGAATTCTTCAAAGAGCTAAAAACGTCACAGGTATGTTGAGGCACAGTGACTCAGTAGTGTCATAAAGACCATGCAGGTTTTTGGTCTCTTATTCAGAATATGAACATCCAAATCTAAATCATTCAAAAAGTGCCCTCCTGGGTTGAGATCTAGTGACTGCGTGGGCCACTTGAATGAACTCATGTCATGTTCCTGGAACCATCAGGAGATGGTATGCGCCTTGAGAAATGAATCATTATCCTCCTCAAGTATCCATTTGAAAAAAAGATAGACTTTGGCCATGGAGGGACACAGCTGTTAGCAACAATATTTAGGTACACAGTTGCGTACAAATGATGCGTAAATGCAGAAAAACATACCCCACATGACGCCACCACCAGCTGGTACAGCTGACACTTGGCAGGATGGATTCATGCTGTTTACACAAAAATGTTGCCTTGCTATCTGCATGTTGCAACAGAAACCAGGATTTGTCAGACCAGGAGGTGTTCTTTCACTCCTCAATCGTCCACTTTTGCTGATCATTACCCACTGCAGCATGATCTTGTTCTCAGCTGACAGTCATAGACATTAGTCTTGGGCTTTTGTTGCTCTGTGCGCTGCATATTTGTGAAGGGTTTGACAATATTTTCTTTACTGTCTGGGCCCCAGAGAGTGTATAGCATCTTTTGAGGTTACTTGGCGTGCCAACTAAAAATAAAACAGCTACTTAAATCATTGTTGTTCGAGTTGTTATGTCTGTTTAGCGTGCAAGGGTACTGGAATCTCCTTCCATACAAGAAAGAAAGAAAACCGTCTGTTGTGTGAAGGGGATTATTCAGTTCGAGCTGGGTTACTCCCTCTAGAGTGGTACACCCTAAAGTCAGGATCACCCCGGAGAGGTAAAGTGGAGTGTTGTATGACACCGCAGCTGTACGGTTGCAACTAATGATTATTTTCATTATTGACTAATCTGTTGATTCTGATTAATTGTTTAGTCTATGAAATATATATATTAAAAAAATTGAAAATGCCCATCACATGTTCTGAAAGCCCAAGGTGACATCTGCAAATATCTTATTTTGTCCAACTAACAGTCTGAAAATCAAAGATTTTCATTTTTTAAAACAGGAAAAGCAGAAACTCCTCACATCTGAGAATCCGAAATCAGCAAATGTTTGACATTTTTGCTTGATTAAATGGCTTAAACAATTATCAGATTGCAGATACATTTTTTGTTCATTAATCGACTGTTACAGCTCTACATAACTATGAAGAACACTATGTGAGTGAAACGCCAAGGACCTTGGACAAGACACCGAATGAACACTGGAAACACATCAGCTGTCTGTAAACACCAGACCAAAACCAGTCACAGCATCAACTGGGAAGGGGTTAAAGGTCATCAACCAGGAGTCAGTGGATGGCCGGAGAAAGACCAACGACATTCACATCCAATACCAGAGACCATCTTGGAACAGAGACAGGAGTAACCATCATGCCCCCTCCATATACAACCACTTGTTATCACATGACCCAAGTTCCATACTTAAGTCATGTGATAGTAACTGAGCTAGCTCCATGACAGTTGAGCAAACCCTAGACTGTGATCATTTTGCATTCAGCTGCACAGTCAGACATCCTGCCTACCTGTTGGTTGATTTGCTGCTGTGACAGATGACCTGCTCCTCCTGCCTCTTCCTGCAGCCACTCCACGCAGGCTTCCAGCCAGGCAAAGGGCACCTGGATGTGCCAGGAGGACTGCAGCCAGGCTTGGGTAGCACGTACCACTGCCTGGATCTCAGGGGCCATCCTCTTCCTTTGAGTGTATTTGACTTATGCCACTTCCTGCTATTTTCTCCACTGTTATCTATTATCTGTAGGTACACAGCTCCAGCATCAGGTACTTGTTTTATTTTAAGATGCTGCAGCCAAGTAATTGATTATTGAGTTCAGTTATTCATATTTCATTTAATTTATCAGCAATTACTCTACTCTGGATTACGCATTAGCAATAATACATTTTGTAAATTATGGTTCCATTTGCAGACAAAATAGTTCCTATTTCCAATTATAATCCACCAATATTTCAGTAAAAAGACTTTGAAAAGGCAAATTAACTGTTGCAGGTGTAGTATAGTACAAGTAGTGGTTCAAATGTCAGATTTAATTTAATTCATGGCATAGCACCCTGCAATCCCTGAGGGCTTAAAGGGAGTTTCTATGTTAAGGAGTCAACTTCTCTCTGTATCTCCAGATCCACTTGACACCAAATCTTGTGGTGATTTATCGACAGGAGAGATTGGATTATTATGATACAAGAACATATGAGAATGGCTTTCTGTTAAGTTTCTGTGGTCATATCAGCGTGGATAAGCCCTGCGTCTCAGCAGATGGTCACGTCTGGGTACTATGAAGGAGAGAGAAAGAGAGCTTAAGTGAGAAATGCAGGCAGGAATAGCATGCGACATAATTATAAAAACTGAAAAAAATGTTCAAGTAAGTGTTGTTATAAAGGTTACCTAACAAGCATGTAATCTGCCTCTCAGACGAAGTGTTGTGGAAAGTAGCCAAAGCGCCAATTTGACTAACCCAATTTATATGTTGATGCTACTGCACCTTAGCTTTGTGTCCATACAACATGGCCATAGAAGCCCCATCAGTTCTTAAACCTAACAATTATGCCTCTACAAGTTCTTAGAAAGACACAAATTAACATTAGCCTTGCAGGTCATACCTTATAAACAGAAATAACTTGAACAGCCACAGTAAACTGTACCCGGAAATAACGCAGCAGCTCTTGTGATTGACGTCTGTTCTAGCCAATGGTGACTCTCAAATGTTCGATTTGCATTCTGTTCAACCAATCAGCACGCTCTAGCACAACTCGTACATTTCCAGGTTCGGTAGAGAAAGAAGGGGGACGAGCGAGGTGTTGCACTGCAGGTTTGTGTTTTGACGATATTTCCACCCTTCTCGGTGCCACATTGAGTCTAATGCATTTGAAGTCCACAGGTACTAGAAATATGTCTTTACAGTCACTCTGTTACTTATTTTGTGTCCGGTGCAACGCTGCCTAATTAGCTGGCCTGGCTAGCTCCCCTTGTGCTCAACCGAAATTATGGCAACATGGCGAAATTAGCTTGCCGCTAGCTTGAGTGGCTCGGGGTGGTCTTTGTATTGATCGATTGGTACTGTTTTATCAACCCACTCGCGTTAGATCAGTGACACGTCGCGATGCTTGCTTCTTATGCAACTAGTATGTGTTTTAAAAGAGTTCGGTCGACATGTAGTGAAACTGCTAATTAAAATCTACACGACGAAGCTCGTAGCTAACGCATTTCCCTCCAGGCTAGTTAGCCAACGTTACCCCGTTAGCTAACACTAACCACAGTTAACGACGTAGCTTAGCTTAGCTAACGGTCGCTAAGTTAGCTGTCAATGGAGCTAAGTTATCTCAGTTTTGATTTGGTTAGTGTCAGCATGTAAGTATTTATTTCTGGCGTCAGTTATTAAACTGTAACGTTACTTTGCTTGACATTGAGAATTCGCCGTGTTGTTTCACGGTCGAATGCAGGAAGTATTAACGTTATTTCGGTATCTAACGTTAATATTATTCGTTCATCACTGGTTGATTAACTCATCTCTTGATTGTAGGACCGTGGCAGTCGCACACTTCCTTCACTATGAAACATAACAATAATAATAATAATAATAACAACAATCAAATAATGATGGTCTTTAATACTCGCTTGTTGACCTGTATGGTTAGTTAAATATCAATCCCAGCAATTCAAACACAGGAATTAAAACATCTGTGTGATTAGTAATTGGTGCGTTTAAAACTTTGTCAACACTGAGTCTTTTTCATATTACATTTCAGTATTTCAACTAGCCTCTCCCTCCCCGACAGGTCGCAGCAGCTGTTTGGTTCTTGCTTATTTAGTTCCGCCTATCAACACGCCCTTGTCCCTGTAATAAATATTGGTGAGTGCCGGTTTTCTGCCAGTTTTTCTTGCCATGTCATTCCTGTTTCTTGAATAGCCGGATCTCGAGCACGCAGCTTGAATTGTCTTATTTCTTTTTTCCCCCCTGTTACAATGCTGACAGACTACCACAGCTCAAAGGGGCCAGTTTTGTGCTTCTCTCTCCCTGCTGCTGCTGCTGCCTGTTCCCCGGACCGAGGTGCCCACCCCATCTCTTCCACTGTCAGAAGACCATGGAGACAGAAATTGAACAGCAAGAAGATACTTCATTCAGCAACACAGAGACTAACGGTATAAACTTAGCTTCCTTACATTGGCAGGTTTGACAAATCAGAAATGTCTGTGTGTTATGTAATGAAAGGATAGCAATGACAGTGTTGTTGTAGCAGATTACTTACAACTCTAATTTTGGAAATTAGTGCAAGTTATCTATGATTTAAAATATTTCACTTGGTATTCTGTGCACCCATTAAAGCCATATATATTCACTGCTCTCCTTTCCTAAAATTATGTTCATGTTTCATCGAAGCATGAAAAAAATCTTTGTCTTTCTTAGTTTTGCACACAGTAATTTGTGTAGATTTATCTTATAATATAAAAAACAGTGTTTGAAGTCTTCTGATTTTGTGCTCCACTGCTTTCTGTGGTCTTTTTGATTATTTAATTTTATCTTGTGGAAGGTTGTGTATGCAGGGTTGTCAGTGTGTGTTTTTTATCTCCTTATGCCAGGTAAGCGCCCTGCTGAGGATGCAGATGAGCAGAAATCATTCAAGCGCTCCAGGAACTCGGACGAGATGGTTGAGCTTCGCATCCTCCTGCAGAGCAAAGTAAATCAGCTCCTCTTTCATTTCGTGATTCATGTCGAACCCTTGTGTGATAATTTATATGTTTGTCTTTCTTTTGTGCAGCCCGTCAGTAAGACTGCTGATTTCTTGTACTCCCTCCATTTTTAATGGTTTTCCTTTTGTTGCCCTGATCACATATCTGCCTTTTGAATAATTCATTTCCACCCTTTATTAGGAGTATTCATACAGTCATTGTGCTTTTCCTGAAATTAATGTTTTCAGTTTTTGTAAGTATTCTCTGTATTCTCAGAATGCAGGAGCTGTAATTGGGAAGGCTGGGAAAAACATCAAAGCCCTTCGTACAGACGTGAGTACATCTATTTTAAACACCCAGAATTTTTATTTCGTTTAGAATTTTTATTTTGTATTCTTTATTTTTCCCTCCACTGGTGTTCAGCCTCTCACAACTACCCAGCCTCCCCTATAGGACTGCAGTTCTTTTTTTTTTATTTATTCTTTACAAACATTTACCCTGGATAACTGATTAAAACCTTCTTTTGGTATTTGGCAATGTTTTCTTCTGTGTAAACAAAGGGTGATATTAGCCTTCTGTCCATGAGATCTTCTGACAAACCCTTTGGGGTTGGTTTTATCTTTTTCTTCTCACATGAACATCATGTGATTGCCTCAGCTAAACTGGCCCTTGGCACAAAAGCCCAATTTCATCTCCATTTGTTTCTCCATATTGATAATTAATTGTAACAATACTGTTGTGGCAACACTGATGCTCTTGTTAATTTAAATTTATGGGCACAGTGCGGTGTTCACGAGGTCACCTGCAGCACCAGCTACCATTTTTTAAGTGTTAATGCAACCTGACCAGTTCGTAATTCATTCAATGTTATTGCCTCTTTCTCTAGCCCTTCACAATTTGTTCTACCCCTCTTTCTCACTGTCTCTGGTCTATTCCCCAACATTGAACTCTTCATGTTCTTAATATGCCATTACCCATTTTCCAATGTCTCCTTTTCTCTCTTTGACAAACCAATCTCTGAGAGAATCAAATTAAAGTCACGTTTGAACAGTGTAGAGCCTGTATATTAAAAATGTATTCCTCTTCCCTCTTCCCTCTCCCTTGTTTATTATTTTACTGTTGACTTTTTTGCCCACTTCCTCCTCTGTTGCCCATGTTCTGGATGGCCCCTCCTGCGCCCGCCCACCTGACACC
The DNA here is from genome assembly GCA_008360985.2 of Macquaria ambigua. Lineage (NCBI taxonomy): Eukaryota > Metazoa > Chordata > Actinopteri > Centrarchiformes > Percichthyidae > Macquaria > Macquaria ambigua. Next base: position 76,507 of record VMKM01000576.1, on the reverse strand, counting down.
CTGGTTGGCCCTGTCCATAATCGTGCCCTGTCCCTAAATGGGCGCCTTACTTGATTGACATCTGTGCTCGAATGGCCCTGGCCCTGGCCCCTGCCCATGCCACGCCCAGTACAATGCCAGTGTGTCAGTCCCAGACAGCAGTGGGCCTGAGCGGTATGTCCCTAAGCTCCTCCCTCTCACTGCCTGACTACAGGTCAAACAAACAAGAAGAGATGAATAATAAATAGTCATCCTGCCTCTGTCAGGTCACTGTATTTTAACCTACCTGTTCTCACAGTATTTTAGCCTGAGTCAAAATGCCTAAATGCGTTCATGTCCAAATCTGCCTGTTGAGCCTGTAAAAGCCATGTCAGCATCCTTTTATATGCCATTTTTAAAGTCACGTCAACATTGAAACTTAGGCTGGTGTTGTCAGGGTTTTTCCACAGTCTGCCACTGTCTTTTTAAATCTTTGCTATAATCTGTGCAATGTGTCCATGTTTTTTTTTCTTTAATTTTTATTGATGATTATCTGTCCTCTTTATCTTTCGCGTTTTCACCTCCCTCCCCCCTCAGAATGGATATACTGGTGTTCTTGTTTTTTTCGTTAGTTTCATAAGCTCACCTGCTTCTCGCACCCATCCCATTCTTTCCTTGTGATGCCCTCATTATACTGATAGACTCAGATTGTCCATCCATTCGGAAACGCAAAAGGCAAGCTAGGATTCAAGTGTCGTGTGTGTGTTTTTCCTTTCCTGTCTTCTGCTTCATCTGAACTTGGTTATTGACTGCTGGAGCTATTGAGAGTGCAGATTATCTCTCTCTGTCCCCCTCATCTCTGCATTCTTTTATGTTTATTGCTTCTCCCATCCCCTTAAAAAGCATCAACTCCAGTGGTGGCAAACTTAATTTTCCATGGTATAATCTGCTCTGTTACTCTTCCTCATTCTACTTCCATGTACAAACTGTGCTTAAGTTCTCTTGATCAGTAAATTCATTGTTTATTTTATTATGTCATTAGGTGGGTGCAGACAACAAATTTAATTGGCAATTTCTTGGTCAAATCAAGCATCAAAATCGCTGTCCAAGCCAATTTTATAAAGACGGGACGCAAATGATAAAATGGGAGAGAAAATGTATTTGTTCTCTGCGTCTTCACTGATCTTTCAAAGTTGTGTTGGGCACCTTATTTGCGGTCTTTGTAGTAAAAGTCTTTGTGGTGTGCATCCACCAAACTATGCTTTAGGACTTTAGAGTTCTCTCTGGCACCATTGGTGCTTATTCCTGCCAGATCCTCCTCAGGCTTCACCCTCCCCGTCTTGCCCCTTCAGTGGTCACCAAATGCAGTCACTTTTCTTTGGGTCCCTTTTTATTTTGTCTCTTTTCTTCCTTTCTCTGGACAAAAGACTGTTTTCTTTTCATTGCATTGTTTGGGTACCAGCTTTTTACAGTGTTGAATTATCAATGACCTACCATGAAAAGTTTAGAAAACACCTGGACCTCAACATTTAGCTGTGTTAGTCTCAGTACTGAGTTGGTTAAATGGGGTGTGACTGTTTATCTATGGCAAAAAAAGAGGATGTAATGAATTCTCTGATCTGAAATGTTGTTCCTTCCCTCCTGGGATGCCTTGCTGGCTCACCCAACACCACCCTCTCTGTGTGGCTGTGCTCTGCCTTGTCATTGGTGGGTGAAATATGAAGCATCCTGAGCATCAGTGCCGACATCGAGACAGTTGGAGAAATCCTGCTGAAGATTATCCCAACACTGGAAGAGGTGAGGACTTGTTGAACTTATTTTCTTTCTCTTCATGTCAAGTCCAGTTGAACCCAGTGAACTAAACAATTTTATTTGGAAGTGAAAACAATGGTGAATGTTAAGTTATCACCAAACTATCTGTTGTAAATGTCCATTGTGTTGCAGAGATGCTTTCTAGTTCAAATTAAATGTACTGTGCTTTCTGTAGTGTTGTGTGCTTGCTGTTTTGCAATTTGTGTATTTTTACCTCTGTTCTCACTTGCAAACAAGTGGTTTAGATCATCTGTAACTGGACTGGTCCACAACCTGTCTACTGCACTCTATTTTGAGGCTATGTATAACACTGTTGCCATGTGCCTGTATCTGCAATTAATTGGTGGAAAAACCATAAGAACTTTCAAACTAAGATTACATTAACTTGCCCATATGTGCCTTTTTGGTGGATGATTTTGCCAGAATTAGAAGAAACTTAAGTCTTGGGTAGGTTTGAGTCTAAATGAATTGTATCAGAGTATTAACATGCTAAATGTCCTCGTCAGTACCAGCAGTACAATGGCATGGATTTTGACTGTGAGCTGCGTCTGCTGATCCACCAGAGCCTGGCTGGCTCGATCATTGGGGTTAAGGGAGCTAAGATCAAGGAGCTCCGAGAGGTATGTTGATACCAGGGATGGGAATCTTTTTATTTACTTTTTTTGCAATGAAATTGTTACGAAGCTGCAAAGCAGTTTACAGACTGAAATGTGTGAGTAGTGTACAGTGTGCATTCTCACACAGCCTTCTGTCGCTGCCAGTTTTTCAGTTGTAACAAGAATACTCTCCTTGAAATGACTAGATTAAACCCAGCTGGAGGTACCCACACAGGATATAAATTTTCTCTTCTTAATCTTTTGTTTTAAATTGTTTGTGTTTGTTGAATTTATTTCTTAACTGTTATATTATTGTGGCTCAATCTTTTATGTCCTGGAATACTGAATGTACCTCAAAGATGTGGAAATACCCATAAAATGACATAGTTGTGATTTGACGTGTGAAATGCTTAGTTTTTTTTTCTACAGTAGAATCAGCTGCTGTATCATTTCTCTTTTACCGTGATCCTCATGTGCCTGTGTCTATGCGTCTCCAGAACACAAAGACCAGCATCAAGCTGTTTCAGGAGTGTTGTCCTCAGTCGACAGACCGGGTGGTGCTGGTTGGCGGTAAAACGGAGAGGGTAGTGGAGTGTATCAAGACTATGCTGGAGCTCATTGCTGAAGTAAGTATCTTTTACAGGGTTGAGAGGCCTTTTTTTGTGATTTGTCAAGTCTGATAACATTGAAAAATCGCAACGTATTGAAGCCATTTTCTGATTTGAAGATACCTTGATAGTTGTAAATTTAAAATGTAGCCTAGTGTGAGACACTTTGATGGGAAAACAAACATGTCAACAGCATGTCATGCTCGTTGGAGATGCATCAGAACATTTAATGCCCTTTCAGCAAGATTTAGTTTTACCCCTCTGTCCTTCTTTTTAAGGCTCCCATAAAGGGCCGTGCACAGCCCTACGACCCTAACTTCTACGATGAAACATATGAATACGGTGGATTCACCGTGATGTTTGAGGAGAGGGCAGGCGGTCGCAGGCTTATGGGTGGGTTCCCCATGCGTGGGGGCAGGTCCAGCGGTGGGGACCGTGGGTTTGACCGAATGCCCTCTAGCAGAGGGGGACGGGGACCCATGCCTCCCTCCCGCCGGGATTACGATGAGATGAGCCCCCGCAGAGGTCCTCCTCCACCGCACCCGAGCAGGGTTGGCAGGGGGAGTGGCCGTGGACGCAACATGCCCATGGGACACCCACACAGAGGAGGGTAAGATGAGAACATAACATGATGTACAGTCTTTTGGTCTTTTCTCTGTCGCTCTCCTGCTTTGCTTTTTCTTTTACTCATGCACACATGGGAGTCCTGTCACAAGGCGTTGCCACTTAATTGAGTTTGTGTTGAATTTTGTTTTCCCCAAAACACAAGTCTTACATTACAATGGGCATGTTGTCTGTGCCCAATACAGATAAAATCTTGTAAAGTTCTTTTTTTTGTATTTCTTAACACTATGGTGCCAAATGACTGCATGATCGCACTCATCAGTTTGAAGTTGAGTCCTTTTACTCCTGTTGACCTCTTGAGTTTTAAGTGTTTGATATTTTAGACATACTAAGCTCTGTTCAATGCTAAAGTTCCTCTTCTAGAACACTTGCTTTTTTTCCATATGCAAAGCTTAATCCCTCTTCAGGTGCTTATTTTGCATTCAGGTGCAATTGGTTCACAGATTCACCAGTTTTACTTTACATTGTCTAATTCATAGGACAAACTGAATCCAGTATTCTGCATGTAATCCAGTGTCACACTATGCACCCCTCTGGAAACATTTGTAGTCATGGTTATCATTCCATTAATTGTATGTGCTCATCAATGTATGTCTGGGTGTGTTTGTGTGTGTCTTTTTTTTCCCATCTCCATCTTGCCCACAGAGATGATCGTTACTATGACTCGTACCGTGGCTCAGATGACAGGTCAAAGTAAGTTTCTGTCCCCAACCCTTTGCCTAAACCTCCTAACTTATCTTAACAGGGATACTTTGACATTCTGATATTCTGTAATTTTATATTACTTGCACTTGCCACAATATAGGTAGGTGCTCTGTAATGGTAATTCACTGAAGCAAAGATTCCTCATTAATACCATTGGGTGGTGCTTCCTGTAGAGCAGCATTTTACTCATTGGTCTTTGTGAGGAATAAGTCATTTACTAGCTCTGACAGCTGTTCAGCATAATTTCCATTGACAAATTGGCCATGATGAATTAAAATTAAGTTGTAAGTGTTCAGGTATTCCTACATATCCCATATTTCCCTGTCTTACTCCTTTATTGTTGCAGATTTTTTTGATATGACTGGTTATCCCCTTCTTCCTATAACACTCTTTGTAAACTTTTGCCCTCCTGTCATATCCTTAACTCTAGATACAAACACCCTTTGCTCTACAGTCTGTTTGCTTGTGGTGCCCTAGCCTGCATACGTCCCTTGATCCCTGATCCCCATTCACCCGTCCACACTCCAGTTATTTGGAGTGCTTTGTATGGAACTGCAGTAATGTTGTATGACCTCCTCTTTCCTATGTTAATAACCCATCCAATGTGCTGTTCACTCCCAACATTTCCCAGGTTGAGAGAAAGTATTTGTGGTGGTGTGTATCATGTAAAGCTGACGTTCGTCACTTGAGTCCCCCTGCAAAACAGCATGCTTTCACAAGCATTTTTCTAATATGTACAGTTGCACATGAATGCAACACTGTGGCAGACTTTTACGTTAGTTTGCCCTTTTAAGTTCAGTTCCATGCAGCCTTCTGAAAGGAGAAAATAATGGATGAATACGATCTTTTGGCGTGTTGATAAATTATTATATGGGCTGTTCAAATAAATTTTAAAATGGGAAGCTCTGCACTCCCCAAAAGCAGAATTATGCTATCACGACCTGGCATTGGTTTAGTGTCAGCTGTCCACATCCAGATAATATTACTGGAAATCAAACTGAGATAAACATGGCTGATACTGTTTGAAGAAAAATAATGTGAGGGCATCCTTGTAAGACACTTGATGATAATGGGTTTGATTTCAGATATTTTTCTTCATTAGTGCCATCTTAGCAAATGACACCAATGTGTAATACAACATGGCTACAGAGAGACATTGTCAAGCAAAAACCAACAAGTGATCACTAACATCCGTGCATGTATGTTCTACAGGAACAGCAAGAGTACCAAATAAATCCAAACACATTTCTTCAGCTAATTCCTTTTATTCGAGCTCAGTTTTGGGGGGAAAAGCAGCAGCCCTTGGCTCTGATCATCACCACCACCACCTGTCACTTCTCTCACTATAACACTGTCAGAGCTGTTCCTGTTACTGTGTGGGAAGATGGCTGAGAGGAAATGTGTTTATACTGTAATCTTGCTCAGCGTGTGTGTGCAGTTTGACCTAGACCAGAAATTTCCTTTGGAATGTTGTCAAAGCACTTTTTTGTAAGCATTTTCTATTTCTTTCCACCCTCACCCACATCTCTCTCTCTTTCTCTCTATGTCTCTCTCTCTCTCTGTCTGTCTGTCTCTGCCCCCCCCCCCCCATCCCATCTCCCGCCTTCTATGACACTCTTTCGTCACCAGTGACAGAAGAGGCAGACCGGATCGCTATAGCGATAACATGGTTAGTGACCCTTTGCTAAATGCATGCAGATCTGGTTCTAGCATCCCATTGGGCGCCAGCTTCTTCAGGCTAGCACACTGGTTGGTCCCGGCACTAGACAATATGCTGTGATTGTCCATTGTGTCGTAATGATAATAGTGGTATATTGACAATAACCATAGCTGGTCACTCGTGCAGATGCGTGTGCACACACTCATCTAAGCCTGGCCATGCATCCAAGCTAGTTTTGGCATGGTGTAAACCTTCCCACCAAATGACCATAATCACCACAGCCGGAGACACCCCATAATAATCAGCTATAATTGCCCTCTTACTGTGTACTTTTCACGGCCAGCCTGTTTTTCCTGCAAAGAGAGGGAGGATGTTGGGGGTGGGGAGGGTGGGGGTGGCGGTGGCAGCCATGGTTGGTTGCTAGGCAATAATAACGCTTTGTTGACAGACTGGAAGGTCTCTCTCTCCCTCTCTCTCCCTCTCTGAGAGCTGGCAGGATACTGCCTGCCGTTGCTCAGCAACAGCTTTTTGAATTGCCTGTTGCCCTGGTGACAGCAGCAGCTGAATAGCAGGTGAAAATGGGGGCTGATGGAGATGCAAGGAGAGACGGGGAAGGGGGGATGGAGGGAGGGAAGGAGGAGGAGTCTGGCTTATGGATGAAAACTGGGTGGCTTTTAGTTGAGTCTACTCCATGGACGAGGCTGCTGCATCATCCATACATTTGTGCTTACAATCCTCCGTCCATTCATCTGGGATCTGTAGAAAGATGAAGGGAATCGGCTGTACTGTATGTAACCCGTTTGTATTTCTGTTTGTTTTTTACAGAGCGGAGGAGGATATGGTAAGTACTAAGCCTCGTGTTTTTTCTGTCATTATATGGATGTGGTTTCAAGGCTGTTAATGTGTCTTAATGTCCCTGAGTGTGCAGATCTCAGTGTTCTTTTCAGCATACTGTAGTGTCAAGCATTTTGAATAAATGTTCATAGACAAACTGACTAAATCTGTACGGTGTAGTGACAACCTGGCCAGAAGGACATTGCAGCTCACATTAAGGTGTCTTGGCTATTGGTTTGCAAATATACTGAGCTTTTTATTGAAACTCCAGTGGAATGATATTTTACTTCTCTGTTTACAACAAATGTTAAAGACGGCATGCAGAGCTAATTATATATGATTCAAAATTTTCTTCAAAATATCTTTTGAAAATGTATGACCATGTTTAAGTATAGTATTGAGATGGGTAATTTGAATATTTGTTGTTTTCAAATGTCACAGAAATAACTTAATGTTTATCACTGAGTCAGTCTTCTTTCTTTCTTGCTTTCTCTCCTGCTCAGACAACAGTTCCTCCTGGGATAGCTACCAGTCAGGTGAGTCTCTACACTTTTTTATTGATCAGTACGATTAGAAAAATGTGCTGAGCCATGTGTGATAATGTTGGCAGCCAAGTATTGATCTTTAGTGCTCTAGTTACTTTACCTCCGTTTCTACGCTCCTCTTTTCCCCCGCTTGTCTGCTTTGGTCTTCACGTCTCCCCTCCCTCTTGCCATCAGGTGGACGTGGCTCCTATAATGACATGGGCGGCCCTGTCATCACCACACAAGTGACGATCCCTAAAGATGTGAGTACATGACGGCAACATAACACACAAACTGGTACATATAAGAAAGATCTGTCTACCTCACCCAAAATACGCCCATGTCATAAATAGCATTCAGTCAGACTAATAGAGTAAAAACCTACATTGCCATATGTGATCATGTCATCTGCACTCTCATTATCCTTATATAAATGACATTTAATCTTGTGTGCCTATCATATTCCATTATTTGTGCAGCAAATAAGTGACTGGTACAGTATTCCAGCTGTAGGGACCAATAATTCACGTTGTCTCCCACACATTGACTTTCTCCATATTCACCCACACTAGACATGGTCATAGTACTGTTTCAGTGTAATTAACAAAAATCATTTGAGAAATCTTATTATTCGTCTTTTCACATTGTGTTAAAACACCTACAATATTTGAAACTGTATTTTCTTGAACATATCTGTCAGTCATTCTTTTGTGTCACCATCTCCTCTTTGCGTTTCACTTTTTTTTTAAGCTTCACACATGTATTCCCAGTGCCTAAAATGTTTCTCCGCATGCTTGTTTTTTTTCTTTCTTCCCCACCCCTCTCATTCTCGGCACCTCACCGACAGCTGGCTGGCTCTATCATTGGTAAGGGAGGCCAGCGGATCAAACAGATCCGCCACGAGTCTGGAGCCTCTATCAAGATCGATGAGCCTCTGGAAGGTTCTGAGGACCGAATCATCACCATTACTGGCACCCAGGATCAGATCCAGAATGCCCAGTACCTTCTACAGAACAGGCAAGTTCTGACACAGCCTCGTTGTATTGCACCGTCTTATTAGATGTAGAAATTCTTTATTCAGCACCCTAGTTGTAGTTGAACCATTTATCCCATCAAATTGTGCTCATTAAGCCTACGTGCTTGTCTTTTTAGAGTGGGAACCCTTTGAAATCCTCTCTGAAATTGTTCTGTGGGCTCTTAACCTGGCCTGAGTTGGGTCGCATCATAAAAAGTTTGTTGATGCAACCCATCGTAGAAAGTGCAGTCTTGTAAACTCATGCAAGATAAAAAGAACCACAAATACTACTACTACAAATAATATGTTTACTTTACCTCTCTTTCAACCCTCTGAACCACACATGTATTGATTTTAGATTTTAAGATTATAAATGCATAAATGTTTTTCTGAAATTGCATCCTAATACTAGTTAATCCACTTTTTTGTTGGGTTATGCATTTCTGTTGCCTGCTGTCTCTTCTTCACTAACTCCCTTCCTTTCTTCCCCATGCAACCTGCAACTAGTTCAAACCTTCCTCTTGCATGAAATGGCTGTGAAGGAGTAGGCAAACTTAATAGTTGTACATATTGCATATCATCTTTTTTAAAAGGGTCAATGTGATTGACATGTTTCTTTGACTGTCACATTTGTCCACATTTGATTTGGTAGAGAAAAAAAAACAACAGACTGTCTATTTGCCATCTAAGCCGTTTCACTGTGAAGCAGGGAGTGGATTGATTCTTCCCCTGGCTGCTGCTGTGTGGAAGACTAGTGATTTTGTTGTTTTTAGTTAGATCAACCGACAACAAATCACAGTCTGCCAAATAGCACAGGCTCCTCCTCTTCTGTCTCCCTTGGCAACCAGTAGGCACGTATAATACACACTACTTCCTTGTTGATGCTATCAGAGTTTAGCCCGAATGCTAATACAGCTGTAGACCTGCCGCCGCTGTCTCATGAGTAGTGTAGTGTTGCCATGGTAACTAATCCTGCCTCCCTCTTCCTTCCTCTCCTCCCCCTTCAGTGTGCTGCACCTGCTTGGACACAAGGACTAACCACACCCCTCTTTTTTCCCTCCTCCTCTTCCTCTCTCTCCTTCCGCCACTTATTTCACCTATTCCCCGTCTTCCTCTCTGCCTGTCTTTCTTACTCGCTGTCTGTCTCTCCTCCCGCTCTGCCTCCCCATCCTTTTCCTCCCAAGACTTCATCCTCCCACAGCTATATATTTACACTGTCGTCGACTTGTGAATTGCATTTTTCTTCTTGTGTATTTTATTTATTTTTCCACTCTTTTTATTTCAGTGTGAAGCAGTACTCTGGTCATTTGCTGTAGACCCAGGAGACTCAGATTGAAGCAGACTCAGATTGCCCCCCACCCTCACCCCACCCCCTCGACCTTTTTGCCCCTGTCCAACATATCCCTTTCAGACTATTATTCTGGATTGTGGGTGTCTTTTTTGAATTTTATTTTTGTATTTTTTAATGAAATGTCCAACATTCCTGTGCATAAAAGAAAATGTAGATGTTCTGCATTTTTAAGAGTGTAGTCAATTAGTTTATCAGATACTTTGCTTTTTTTTTTTTCTATCACTCACATCTAAAATATTCTCCAGTCTCCTGAAAGACAAAAATAAACATAACCTTTATTTTTGATGGGTTTGTTTTTTATGACTTGTATGTGTATGTTTGTGTCTCCAGTTTAAATCTGTCCTGTGTGTGTACGCGTGTGCGAGCATGTCAGCGTGTGTGGGTTGATGTGCTTTCTGTTGTCTATATCGGTCCCTTCACACACAGTTGTACCACATTACTACTCTGTGCAACATGCAGAATGTAAGCTACGTTTCTTTTCATATTGAACCATTTATGTTTTTCTTTTCTTTTTAGAGATGTGGGAAATTTTACCTTTCAGAATGGATTTTGGGATGTTTAAGTTGGTATTCTTGTAAACACCAGATACAGGACAGTGACTAATTTGTAAAAATATCCATTGTAGTTGTGTGATGAAGTAAATCTGAATAATTTGAGCAACTCCTCACAAATGGAAACATGTAGCTAGAAATTTGTTTTGACATTTTATTGGAAATTTGACAAATGATATTGAACTTATCTATTTTGTCCCTGCAATTTCCTGTGCTCTACACTTGTTTGCTCTCCATGCTGTAGACTTCATATTGTCGAATTGTAAAATGAATAAAGATGGTGCCACTTTTTACTGAACCAATTTGCATTTTTAATGAGCTTGCTGATTGAACATTTCTTGCAGCTGGATCAGTTTTCTGTGCACTGATGGCATTTGGCATAAAAGTTATGTGATTGTTTTGGCGACGGTCCAGCAGCCATTACATGCATGTTATATTTAAAGCTACGACTATCAAGAATTTTCATTAGCTGTTAATCTGCATATTATTTTCTGGATTAAGTGATTTATAGCTTTGTCTAAAATGACAGAAAATAGGGTAAAATGTTACAAATGATTCAAATCTAGAGCACAAGCTGACATTGCAAATTGTTATGTCCAAAAATATTACATTTTAGTATCACATAAGACAGCAAATCTTAACGTTAAAGACGCTGGAATCAGCAAATGTTTGTCATTTTTGTTTAAAAAAAATGACTCGGATCAATTGATTATCAAAATTGCTTATGATTTGTTTTCTTTTGGCCGACTAATTGATTAATCGTGTCATCTCTTGTTACATTATGGAAACCTGACGATCTTCTTCACTTATCTGGTAGGTGTTATAATTCATGTCCATTGGGTGGTTACTGGATGCATTTGAACACGAACCACACCTCTAAATTATGCCATTTAGGGATTGAACTGGTATATACAATATAATTTTTACATTGTGTGATAATGATTATATTTGCGTATTCATTCACAACGGAACGAATATTGTTTTCCGGTTTCCTCTCCTGGCTTCTCGTGATTGGTTTATTTGCCTGTGACGAGTCCACAAGGGAGGCTCTGATTGGTCAACAGCTGGAAACCAGGTAGCGGAAATACGACGCAACACGAGCTTGCGGTATACTTCCCCTGCATTCACCGGTAAGTTAGGTGAAACGTCCGTATATGTACGAATAAATAAGTAAAATGTCGCTGAACAGGAAGTTTGCATGGAAAAAAACTGCATTATTGAGCCACGGTGTGAAAGCTCAGTAGTGTCCATCTTAGTGGTGAGAAAAGCCGGTGTCCAACGTGAATACGCCACAGTCAGTTGCACTTTGCTCGTCAAGTTTTCGCTGAAACGTAATGACGTCATGTACCTGGGCTACTCACGGACAATGCTGCTCTTTCCAGGGGAAAAAAAACAACTGAGCTCACTTTTTGAATTTCAGCGTGGAGAGTGAATCATGTGACTCATCACAGAAAGAGCAGTGAAAATGAACTTCATTCAGTAGGCCACTATGTTTGTGCGTCACAGCATCCTATTATCAGTCTGATACATCGTTAACACACACACACACACACACAGACATCGGACACTTCACATAGATGGAAAAGACGAGGCAGCTTTTAGAGGTAGACAGAGACGGATATAATTTAGTTCTTTTGGTTTTTAATAATGGGGTTGGTCAGAGATGCTCCTGTGTGCTGTGGGCTTTTATGTTTGTGCACTCTAGGCTACTTCTAGTTATACAGTGCCTACGTGAGATGAGAGTGACGCCCGACCCTAAAAACACTGTAGAAGGAGTATAGATTTTTTTTTGCAAAATTGATACAGATTTACTTTGTAAACTCGTGCTTTTCTTTTTAAAAAGAAATGGTCTTGCTCCGTTACATCTCTCCCATCTTGATTAAGTCTTTTCATTGTGAATTATCTAATAAAGCATGCAGGGAGATCATCTTTAAAATGGCACTTCCCCAGAGATGTATGTAGGATATTGGTGTTTCACTATGAAAAGGGCACTGCCATTCACATCTCCCCCTGCACCCACCCGTGCATGCTCTTAGAAGCTGCTCCTGAAGTCTGTTAGGCCTGTGTGTCTGATTGGAACCCAGACTTCTCAAGGTTTATTTGGAAACAGAAATGTGTTTCTGTGTGTTAAAGGAAATCATTATTTTCTAGGGACTGCTGGGGGATGTGTATATATTTACAAATGCATGTGTTCTCCATACAAAACAGTGTCCATCATGGAGCCACCTCTCTTTCCCCGAGAGTCTGGGCAGTTCATAGCAGAGCGGAGTCGGGATGTGTTTGTGGAGGAGGAAGGAGTGCAGAAGGTGGCAGAGATGCTCTACAACCTCCGACACAGTGACGATCTGACGGCCAGTGGCTGGAAGAAGGCAAATCCATTGGCTCCAGCGCCCACCTCTGACCAGGGGAGTCTGTTTTTATAAGTATACATGAGTAGCGAATCACGTGGAACAATCACGACAGTTTTGATCAGTGACAACAGCAATACTGCATTAATAAGGTGACAGGTGGTAATCTGTTGCTTATGACAGTTAACGTGATTATATTCAGTGGTGAAAAATGCTATTTTTAAACTATTTTATACATTTTGAGAAGCTCTTAATACAGCCTGATAATTGGACTGAACTGCCATTTCATCAGTGGTGGGGTGTAACCAAGTACATTTACTCAAGTGCTGTACTTAAGTACAAATATGAGGTTTTTGTTTACTTGAGTATTTCCATTTTATGCTACTTTATACTTCTACTCCACTACATTTCAGAGGGAAATATTGTCCTTTTAACTCCACTACATTTATCTGACAGCTGTACGTACTAGTCACCTCGCTGATTAAGAATGTGCATAAAAAAACATATGCTAATATGATATGATGTAGTACTAGACTCTACCCAGTAGTAGGCTATATAAAGTATCTAAATTTGGCTCCACATTGACAAACTACAACATTAAAATGCTCTTACATGTATTTGTTAGTGATAAAAACTGAATAATAGAATATAATATGATAATATAACACACTGAAAGGAGCCATTCTGCATAATGAGTACTTTTTACTTTTGATACTTTAAGTACATTTGGCTGATATTACTTATGTAGGCCTACTTTTACTAAAGTAAAATTTTGAATTCAGGATGTTTAGTTGTAAAGGAGTATTTTTACACTGTGGTATGTCTTTTACGTAAGTAAAGGATCTGAATACGTCTTCCACAACTACATTTCATTTCACTTCAGTCACACTGTTTGAATCGCTGAAAAAAACGAAGGTGTGGATGGTGATTCTGAGGCTACACTTAATACTTGGTTAGTGAAAACTGGCCACCAATGAATGAAAGGCACAGTTATGGAAAATAATGTCTTCACAGCTTAGAAGTGAATTATTACTGGGTGAGATGTTTACTCTTACATCAGGAAAATAAGTCAGCAACTGGTGAATTGAATATTTTTACCTTGAGCATCCTCTGTGCTCCACATGTTTACATCCCATAGTGGAACACTGAGAAATATATCTCCACAAAATGTAGGTTTCAAAGTGAAGAAACCTTTTTTTAAACACATTTGGGGTCTTTTATAAATTGTGTTTTTGCTACAGTATGCCTGCAACTCTCAGGTTTCCAGACCTTTTTTTCCTGCCCTCTTGATAATTTGTGTTTTTCAACATTGCAGGCCTTGAACTGGGTGTTTGTGGTAGACACAATGAACTTCTCCTTTTGGCCAGAGAAAGAAACTCAACAGTGTGAGGTGACCTATAAAGGGACCACGTACACAGGATACATGACCCTGTGTGCTGCCATCACCAGGGCCATGGAGGAAGGTGAGAGCATGTAAATAGTTTAGTTTTTTGCTGGTTTAAAGGGGTAAAATAAAGTATTCTTTTGTTTAGTAGTACATTGATTTAGCTTGCACACAACTGACCTCCTTTCTCAGGTGCAAAGTTGAGGTGATGCATCACAGCTGTTACTTACATTTGGTGGGCAACATTTTTTCAAGATTTAACAAACCTACACAGAAAATAAACCAGATTCTACCAAAAAAAAAAAAAAAAACCTGGGTGATGTAAGGCCGTGCTCTAACAGTGTTACATGACATATTTGGCTTTTTTATAGATTGATTTATCCTTTTTGTTAGCAGCTTCATCTCTGGGGGAAAATGTGTATATTCAAACCCTTTTTGATGTCTCTTTTTGTTCCTCTTTTCTTTGTGCTTTTGTTGTGCACTGCTATTACCAATTATTGTGTATGTGCCCTTTACTTGAACTTGGACTGCTGGGAAATTGCTTGTAGCTCTGCATGCGCCTGTGCATCATTCATAATTAGCGTGAATGACTCCGGATATGAATCAATTATGTCTCATATGGAATAGTGCTCTCAATGTGTGGTCGCTGTGGCCTTTATAATTACAAGAGAATCTCTCAGAAAAGCACAGTTAGCTTTGCTTCAGAGTGTGAAACTCAAGGGTCGACAGCGTGAGATCAGAACAAATTATGCATTTTGAGCCGCTTGCGAGAAATGGCTACTGTGGAGTTATATTCCTGTTATTATAGTACGCTGTAACTTCATAACTTAGTAGAGTGTCCCTTTTGTCTTCCTCTCCAGTTGTTCCTGTCTAAAGATAAATAAAGCTGCTTCTCCTCTCCTCACTCCACAGGCAGTGGTGGAAAGTAACTAAGTACATTTACTCAAGTACTGTACTTAAGTACAGATTTGAGGCATGTGTACTTTACTTGACATGATGCAGTATTATAATCTACCCAGTACTATATAAAGTATCTAAAATTGGCTCCATGTTGACGAACTACAACATTAAAATGCTCTTACATGTATTTATTTAGTGATAAAAACTGAATAATAGAATATAATATAATAATATGACATTCTGAAATGAGCCATTCTGCATAATGAGTACTTTTACTGCTGATATTACTTGTGTGCTTTTACTTAAGTTTTGAATTCAGGGAGTATTTTTACACTGTAGTATTTCTACTTTTACTTGATGTTACTTCCACTTCCACTTTACTTCCACCTCTGTCCACAGGTATACCCATCACTGATCCAAAGTACTTCTCTCAGATGAGTGTGGAGGAGTTGGGACATGTCCTTCGATCAGACAATGAAACACCCATGCCCATGCTTCAGGAGCGCCACCAGGTCCTAACATTCTCCTCTTAATGTCCAATACCCACGGTACTAGGGATGTAACAACCGTCAAAATACACAAGTTGCTTCATTAATTTTACATTGGTATCACGATTTATACATTTGTGCCTTGTTTTTTTTAACTTTCTGTTTAAAACTTTACAAAAGCGTGCTATTTGACACTTCTGAATGCAAGGCTGACTTCTGGGCGAACCCATCTAGACAGCCTTCACAGCACTTATGTAGCACAAAACAAAAGGAGTGCCTCGCAATTTATAGACAAGCAGATGTGGTGAGAAAAACAGGATGTATCATCTCATCTCTCTAATCAATAGACTCTGAACAAAGAAGGTACACTGAATCGAAAACTAGCATACTATTACATCCCTATATAGTACATAAAGTGTCTTAGATTATATTGTTCTGTGTCCTCTATTTATGTGGCAGCTGTGTCAGACATATTTATTTACACGTCAAAGTAATACATGAAACCCACCTTACATACCATGTTCCTTGACAGATTAGATGATTTTATTTGATTTTTTACCACCTGTCTGCCTTTATTTTCATATTAACTAACTAAGAAAACTTGATTTTAGAGCTCATATAAATATTATGTCTATCAGTGTTGCATTATTAGCTGAACTGTCTTCCCTTTATGATAAGTGGAAATTGAAAGTATGCCACTCTTAACCTCCTACTCATCATAAAAGTTAAATTTGAACACATCACATACTGAATCTTTCTAACAAGGTGCTGATTGAAGGCGGCCGCGTGCTCCTGGAACACGGCGGAAGCTTCCGGAGCTTTATCAGCCAAGCCGGGAACGACGCCCGGAACATGGTGGAACTCGTCGTGGAGAAGATCCCTTCCTACAGGGACGAAGCTACATATGAGGTTAGAGTTAGAGAGGGCTAAGTCTGAATGTGGAATATTTCATGTTTAGACATTTGTGGATAAAAGTTCATGTTTGTCAGAGAAATGTTCCCACAAAGTCTCCTTGATATCATATATCTTAACTACTCGCCAAGCTCAAGGTTTAATGATGAGTTGTTTAGGTTTTATTTTGTCACCTATGTCACAGACAAGACATAGAATGATTACAACATTTACCACATTACAGACACTAAAATAATCATAATTTCTGATTGGATAGGTGTCTATTTACAAACATATCAAATTGTGACTCCCACAACATTTGGAAAAAAAATTGCTTTGAGGTTTTCATATTTTTAATTTCACAAAATCGAAGGCATTGCTTGCTTTTCCAGAATTCATTGTATGTGCAATGAGTGTACTGTACAATTGTGTAGACACTTTGAATTCATAGTCTTATAAAAATATACAAAATGTATAATACATCTTGATAGCTTATAGGAGGTGTATGTGATCGGAGATAAATGTATGCATTTGGAGAACTTAACATAAATTGTGATGTGAGAGTTCCATCTCCTGGCCAAAGACAGTGTGGCAAGATTTCTAATGCTCTCTTCATATTGTACAGTGAAGGAGCAAATTATACTCTCTGCACGTACATTGTTGCCGTTTTATTATCTTTGTGTAAGAACCTTTGTCTATTAACAAACAGCAATGGATTAAGAACAAATAAACAGATAATCGAACAGCACATGCAGTATGAACAGAGCGTAGAGCTGCACCTGTTTGTTTCAGGGGAAGAGAATCTCATTCTACAAGCGAGCCCAGATCCTGGTGGCAGATTTCTGGGGTGTCATGGAGGCCAGAGGAGAGGGAGACATCATTGACATGGACTGGCTCACCATGTTCGCAGACTACAGGGTCCCTCAGGCTCTCATCTACCTCGGAGCACTACGATACTCTGATGCGCTGATGCAGGCGCTGAAGAGCGGTGAGACAGGAGTGTGTGTGCATGTGTTTCTCTGGTCATAAAGAAATGTATCATTTAAAAATAGTAAGCTATAATCACTCTGTTTTATGCGTTTGTCTCCCATTTCTCTCAGGCGAGCTGCTGAGTTCAGGGGATAAAAGAGAGGTCGAAATCCGAGGTTGTTCGATTTGGTCTGTGGAGCTGATCAAAGACCGTCTTTGCAAGCTGATGCAGGAGAGAGACGGACAGACCTGCAGTGTCAACTCCGCAATCATCGACTTCTACCTGTGGCCTTATGCCAAGCAGCACCACAAAGAGATGGCCCACATTCCCATACACCACACACGCTGTATTTACTACTGACGAATGCTGGCTGCATTACATACAGTAGGCTGCACTTCTCAGTGTGCAGTCTTGGCATCGGTACCTCTCCCTGAGATAAAGCCAAGCATGTCCCTTTGCCAGATATACGAACAAATGAGCTTCTCACTAACTGTAATGGAAACAGGTGTCAAGCTTTAATGTAGCTTGCTGGTCTGTGTGGGTAGTAGCACTGTTGTCCATTCGCAGTCAATTAAAGTGTTTACTGTTGTGAATGTGGAACATTTTCTAATAAACGTCTCGCTGTAATGGAGAACAAGTGATCATATAATGTATGTGAACATACAGTGGACACATATCAGCAGCGTATCAGTAGCGTATCAGCAGCGATTTGAACTTGAAAATAAAAATAAAATATTTTGATTAAATGTTGTACTTCTTTTGAAGAAATGTTGCAATAGATTAATTTCTGGGGATCATACATCACATCATCCGCTGCATACCTCAAAGATGTGTTGTTGCAGAATTACTATTGCAACAACATATCATCAGTAGGGTAAAACTAACCTGTCTCACGACGGTCTAATCCCAGTCTGCAAGGCAACTCCTAAAGAAGTCTTCGAATGTTTGAAGAAATCTATAATGCAATAAATCTGGTGTAACTCATATTTGAATATAATGAATACAGGTGTTTTGGGTAATCACAAATGGAACTAAGTTCAGTGTTAAGTGGGGAAAAAACAGTATTTGTGTGGGCTAAAAGCAGCTGGAATGTGTGGCTACTTCAATGGTTGGAAAATCAATTTTCTCAAAATGTAAATTAGAAAAGTGTAATTAGAAAAATATTCTATAACTCAAATTATATGGAGGCATCTAGCGGTTGGCTGGAGGAAGAGGAAGAAAAGGCAGGAGAAGAAGCAGCAGCCTCCAATATCAGAAACATCAAGATTTAACTTTTCCTTGGGGGAGATTAAACTGGAATAATATATGGTTAACAAGTGACAAATATTATAATAAAGTAAGAAAGGTATCTTTTAGGAAAAGGGGTTGAAGAGGTTTAAACTGGATGTTGAATATTCTTGTGTACTATATTTATAATATATATATATATTTATGCAAATTAGAAAAAGAAACATTGGAGAAGAAGAAGACGCACACGCACTCAAGATGGCGCTGTTGCCTTCACGTACCACTCGGTCCGCCCTCCATGAAGACTCTTGAACGCCTCTCCTGCTTTCCTCGACTGCTGGGGCACCGCGGCGGCGGTTTCCCGGGCAACCGAGGAGCGACAACAAACGGGAGATGGGACCAAGTTAACAACACGCCAAGTGACGACGACGACGGTAGTTAAACAAACAAGGCCAATGTCAGACGGTTTGTTTTGATAAAATGTAGACCATTTGGCTCATGTTTATTTCGTATCCAACAAGTTTAGGAGCTCGAATAAAAAGTTTCACCACAACTCAGCTGTGAGTGAGGTGGTGGGATGAAAGTGAAACGCAGTTAAGTTACAAGTAGGCCTACACTAGCGATAGTAATTCTCAGTACATTTCACCGTCAACATGAGCGAGGTGTGTGTCCGGGTGGCGGTCCGTATCCGTCCCCTGCTTCCTAAAGAAGTCCTCCACAAACACCAGGTGTGTGTGCGGGTGGTGCCGGGCTCCGCACAGGTGATGCTCGGCTCAGACCGACTCTTCTCCTTCGACCACACGTTTGGAACTACAGCCAGCCAGGATGAGGTGTACGAGAACTGCGTCCAGCCCCTGGTGGAGTCCCTGGTCGACGGCTACAATGCCACCGTCTTCTGTTATGGACAAACAGGGTCAGGGAAGACATACACACTCGGAGGGGGGAACCTGGGTAAGTTGTACGAAGCTCAGGTGACAGTTTTCATCCCAAAAATGAGGTTAGAAAGATCCAGAAGTGGGGTTAGGAGAACAGAGATGGACTGATTAGTTAAATGACAGATGGGAGCTGCATTTTTTGACTCCATGGGGTCTTGAGTTTGTTTATTGTGGGGGGGAAATTTATTATTGAATCCAGTCTGTTTAAGATGAGAAAAAGTGGTGTATCAGGGGATCTTTGCTGTATTTTCAAGGTGATCTTTGTAGGCTCGGATATGTACTGTTATACATTGTTTTGAGTCTTTCAAGCTGGCACCCAAGGGTTTTAGTTGGTGGGGTTTCGGAGCAGAAAGCAGTGTGTAAATGGTGTGGTTTTGAGAGTTTTGTTTGCAGTTTGAAAGTGGTCATCTCAAGGCCAAGGCAAGTTTTCCTGGCCAGTAACCTGCTGTTGCCCCATTGTTATACTTTACAGATGCGCTAGGCATGTGACCCAAAAGGTCTCCTCTACTGTTTCACTCTCTGGTATTTGCAACATGTACTGTTATAACTATGTGTCTCTTCCTTCCAAATCCTCTTTCAGATGAAGAGGGAGGAATTATTGACCGCATGGCCCAGGACGTGTTCTTGTTGCTGGGGGAGAAGAGGGAGAACAGTGATGGTGTGGAAGCCACAGTGCGGGTCTCGTATATGGAGCTGTACAGGGAGGAACTGCGAGACCTGCTGGAGCTGCACACCATTCACAAAGAGCTTCATATCAGAGAGGATGAGAGGGGAAACACAGGTAACAATGTGACAAAATATGTATACATTTTTTACATAGACTGGATATGAGGGAATGAACTCATATGATAACCTACAAAAGACATACTTTTCAGGCATCACAGAATGCCAAGTTTGCCATTTTAGGACTCATTTTAACTTTTTAAAATTATATCAGCCTCTGTGTGTTACCTGTGTGGATTTTGTCCTTATATCCACACTACATTCATTGCATCACAAATGTGAAATGTTGTCCATTTGTGCCACTGGTGCTCCTTTCTTCGTTAGTGATGTAGTGACAGTTTAGTGTACTCCAGCGAATCAGCACTGCACTTCCATAAAGTTGAGGGACTTGCAAGAGACAGATTTAAAAATGAATTGATACAGCACAGGTCAACATATTGTTAGTTTAGTCTCTAGTAAGTTCCAAACACACTGGATCCTACAGTTCCCATTGCACATCTCTTGTCTTTTTTGTTAGACCCTCCTAACTTTGTTAATGCCCACGTCTTTCAAACTCCATGCTCCCCACTTTGTAACAAGGGCTTTCTCTTATAGATTTTTTTCTCCAAGCCCAAGAGATAACCCTGGTGACATCACTAGAGCTGCAGAAGACATATGTAATCAGTCAAAATCACAGGCTGTGTAGTGATTTAGTAAACTGATCTTAATGTGTAAAATCGGTGGCGTTCATATTTAACAAATGAGAGAAATTATTTCAGAGAGGATGAGGAAGTCATAGTAATACAATGCGATTAGACACTATGTTGTGCATTGGATTACAGCCCACTGGGAAAAGTAATATTCCACCTCAGTGTAAAAGCGTTTCATTGAAAAAGATCATTGTGTGGTTTTGTTTGTGGTTTCAGTGGTGGTGGGAGCCAAAGAGGTGGTTGTCACCTCAGCAGAGGAGCTACTAAGTGTTCTAGAGACGGGCAATGCCCTGCGCCACACTGGCACTACGGGGATGAATGAGCACTCCAGTCGCTCTCACGCCATCCTCACCCTTCAGCTTATCCAGTGTCACAACAATAACTCCTCCTTAAAATCTGTCCGCTCTTCCAAACTCTGTCTGGTTGACCTAGCAGGCTCGGAGCGTGCTGGAAAAACTGGAAACACTGGGACTCGGCTCAAAGAGTCTGTTCAGATCAACACGGGCCTGCTTGCGTTGGGCAACGTCATCCGTGCCCTCTCTGACCCTGGTCGAAATCGCCGTGGTAACAACTGCAACAGTGCACACATACCGTACCGTGATGCCAAGATCACCCGTCTCCTCCGTGATTCACTGGGAGGCACCGCCCATACGCTGATGGTGGCATGTGTGAGCCCCTCCCACCACAGTGTAGCTGAGACTCTGAGTGTCCTGCAGTTTGCGTCCAAGGCTCGTCACATTCGTAACCGTCCTGGAGCAATATCTACTCACACAGAGGTTAAATCATGTCCTACAACCTGGGACCCTGGTGAGGCTCGGCTGGGCGAGCTTGAGTATGAAGTACAGACACTGAGAGAGCTACTGAAAGAGAAGGAGAGAGAGATGGAGATGAAAAGGGAGAGGACAGGTGGAACATCTGGAGAGGGGGACAGCTTCAAACAGCCCAGTCAGATGAGGATGTCTGATCCAGATAAGCAGGTGAACCAAGAGGACCCATCACAGTACCGCCTTCTGGCACAGGAAGCTGCAGGCCTGCTTGCAGATATCTCTGGACACACTCCAAGTCACTCTTTCACGCAGCGACTGCAGGATTGGCAGGAGAGACTGGCAGCTGTCAATCACTCACATCAAGCTGATGATAAGGAGTGTTCAGAGGGGGGTGGAGACCAACCCCACCATGTTACCATATTAAAGTTAAGAGAAGAACTCAACAAATGTAAGGTAATGATAACAAGTGGAAAAGAAACATCAGATTCCCATTAAAGGGCTTTGTTTTATCCAACAGTTGATGGGAGCTGGTCCATAATCTAAGACATTCAGAGGAAAAATATGGGGAATGGACATCCCTATTTAGCTGCTGTAGCTTTGCTTTTGTTCAGATTAAAACGATGTTGGAAATCTGTATATTATTCATTAGGATCATATAACACTTTGGGCTCTATTTTAATAGAGGGCAATGGCGATGTTTAGCACAAAGTGTAAGCTGGTGTGCCAGCAAATATAAGGGCGTATAAGTGCACTTGGTGTTGGGGAGGAAAATACTGTCTCCCCAACTTAAGAGGAGAGTCCAGACCAGCTTCTCCAAGTAGGAAAACAATGTTATTGTCCAGAAGGTGTCATAACAGGAAAAAAGCACAGGTGTAACTAATAACATTGTTAATATTATTAAGCTGCATTACATTAAGATGTGCCAGTGCCATCAGGGCCCTTGTACTGTGCATGCTGGTTTACTGGCACACATTAAGCCATCATTAATGTTATTAGTTACACCTGCATTTTTCCCTTTTATTACAAGTCAAAGTGTCCACTGTGATGTCTTGTATCACCTAAGAAGAGATCATGCTTGTAGCAGCCAAGCTCAAACCACGCCCCACCACCACAATGCTATTAAAAGCCTTAGACACATTAAGTTAGTTACATGGACAATAAAGCTATTTTGACATTTAAAAAATAAAAAAGAGGGCTGCTGAACTTATCATAAGCGATCCACAAGTCAAACTAAAGAAAAAGCTCAGAGGACCCTCTCTCTCTCTCTCTCTCTCTCTCTCTCTCTCTCTCTCTCTCTCTCTCTCTCGCTCTCTCGCTCTCTCTCTCTCAGGAAGCTCTTGCCATAGAGGAACAGCTATTGGAGCAGAAGGATGCAGAGCTGAGACAGGTCCAAAAAGAAGTAGAGAAACTTCTTCTACAGAGCAAAACCCACCATCAGGCCTTAGAGGAAGAAAAGGAACGTACTCGTATACAGGTGAGGAGAAGAAGAGTCCCGAGTGCAGCTCTGTAATACAGTAAAACAGACGCCTTCAACATTGTAGGTTATCTGCAAATAAATCTTCAAAACTGTCCTAGAATTTAATGACAGCTGTGCTGTTTTTTCATTGGTTGTTGTCCATGTGTGTCCATGTGCACGTGTGTGTGTGTGTGTGAATGTTTTCAGACTGAACAACTTGTGGACCAGCAGATCCTCATCAATCGTCTTCGCAGCGACCTCCTGACCTTTAGGGGTACAACCTCAGGGGCAACATTTGAAGCAGGGGCTTATGGGAACTCAGGCAAGAGACCCCACAGCGTCCCTCTGATCAGACACAGCTGTGGTCAGGGGCCTACCAGGAGGGTAGGTAGCTGCACTGTTTTGTTCTGTGTGTGTAATTGTTTGTGTGTTTATCTGTTGTACCATTTGCACTTGACTTTTTCCTGTGAGTTTGATTGTCATAGTACTAAACAATGTTGCTGCATACATTCATATGTGCATCCACACACTCTGTTGTTCATGGCTGTGCATATTTCTGTCCGAATGCATGTGTGTTTGTAGATTCACTCCAGTCCCCCAGCCTATTCACTGGAGAGGGTGATGGCAGCCTTTAAGATGCGCGGTCATCTCCTGCTGGCTGAGATTGAGGAAAAGGAGGAGGTGTACTGTCCAGCCATAAAACAACAGGCAGAGAGCAAAGGCAGGGATCAAGAGAAGGAGGAGGAGGAGGACGACGACATCTTTGTGGGCACAATGGGATTTAGGTGAGAGCCTGTATAATACAAGCCTACTGGTTCTTTCTTTGTCAAGCCACCAGTGATTCACTGCACTGAATACAATTTCAGCCAATAGCCTATGAGTCACAAAGTTTTTGTTAACATGTTGCAAGAAAAATGGTTCACAAAAAAGCATTCAGTTATTAATTCATGTTAAATTAAATGTAAACTTTTATCAAGATGCGTAGGGCAGGGATTGGCTTTGCGCCAGTAAAGTGGCATTTTATTCCGGCGTGGTAACATTTATTCCTCACCTGCTCCCATTTTGTATAGCAGTGACCTTCCATGCACCAGCGTGGGAAGAGAGGCACAGTAAGGGGTGTGTCATTGGCAATCCAGTGACACACTACAATTTTGGTGTCAAGGATGACTGCATTTTGTGCTGACAGCTACATGCCTGTTCAGGCGAGGTCAACAGAGCACTTGTCACTTTAGTTGGTGCACCCATGTAGACCTCTCACAAATCACACAAACCCTGAATGTTGTGCTTTTCACTTTCACCTTTTGTTGTTGTGTTTCAACCAGTAGAAACAATTACAGCAAAAATACTGTTTTAATTGTGGTCATTTTGATAATAATAATAATGGTTCCATCTGCAGCCTCTAAATGTAGTCCTGCATTTAAGTGCAATGCATTACTCATGACGTATACAATAATTCAATTTTGTCAAACCAGCACCAAGCTGTTGCAAAATACTGTTTCAAAATAACCACACCGATATCTGTGCCCTTGTGCACCTCAAACTGGTCAGAAATAACTTCCCACAACCTTCCAATTTATGCAGTGCAAATTCTTATGGGAGATGGGACCTCCCTGGGGGCGCATTGTGGACACGTGGCAGGGAGCACACTGCTTGAAGATGAGGGGAGCTGTTACTGATGCCAGGCTCTAACATACGTTGTTAATTATGTAACAATTTCTAATACAACCCTGTTTCTGAGTGTACTGCCGGTGTGCTTGAGCTCAAGTTTCACACAATAATAATCTTTCATTAAGAAAATCTATTTTTCGTATAGCAGTGAGTTAATCTGAAATGATCTGCCTAATCAAATGTTGTGTCATTACTCTAGGCGTTCTTTAAACCGAACATGGACCAGCCGGCAGAAGAAATCAGCTGTGAAAGAGAAAAACTCCGGACTAGACCAAACATCTAATGGAAATCCATTAGTTCAACAGCCTCAGCGAGCCACGGGTATACTTTACATGTATTTTACTTTATTTTGCAGTCTTTTGTTTCTTTGTCCTTGATAAAAGCATACTTTCCTGTTTCAGATCTCTTTTGTGATGTTCCAAAGAGTTTTTGGAAGAGTTTGAATTTTATATCCAACAGTTTGGTTGCTTTTCATATTGTTGCTATTTCTTCTCAGGGACCAAGGACAACCACACCAATCAAAGCCACATGACGAAGGCGAGACTAAGAGGCAGTGTTACTCAGAGAAGGATCCAAGATCTGTCAGTGAACATGCGCATGAAAGAGGAGCTCATCAAAGCTCTTGACAGAACTGGTGCGTTTATATAATTACATACTGTGTACTCATGTATTCCTGTGTCTGTTGGATTGTAGTTTGACTCAACCTGTTATACTGAGTCAAGAACAATGAACATCTTTGCCTGACGTATCTGTGCATCAGAGCAAGTGTGAGGAGTTTTGTGTTAGCCAAGGTTGGTCAAAACATTCCTGCAGCATCCAGAGGCTTCTGATGAATGAATTAGGAATTCAAGGACAACAACAGTAGCAGAGAGAAAGACAAAGTATTATTTTCATGATATGGCAGCAATACATACACATGACCAGCCTATAGTGATAATCTGATAATCACATTATCTTTTTATTTTATTTTATTTTTTTTTACAAATAAGAGTTTACTCTGGCAATTGTTTTTTTTGTTTGTTTGTTTTTGTTTTTTTAAAGCCACTATGTATAGAATATTTATTTCTGACTTTGCCTCTCCCTAGTGGAATGCTCAAAAAAGTATACTGTAGCTGTAGCAGACAGTAATGCATGCCTCAGCTGCCAACAGCTGTCAACAACATGTCTGGAGCCAAGGCATATGTAAATGCGGTGACTAATTAATATAAAATGATGGCCTGAGAGGCAAAAGGTGAACCATGATTGGCTACACGATGGGTGCAGACAAAAGTATGAAAAATCAAGGATTTTTCAGGTTTGGAAATAACAAAGCTGTTGCAGCTAGAGGCCTCTCTCTGAACCAAGGTTGGGGAGAAAAAAGGGATAAAATACAGACTTTGAAGTCTCTTCAAAACCAGTTTTCAGTGAAATCCTGTAATGTTTACCATGGGCAGGCTAATTCTTATTTAACTTAGATCAACCGGGCTCAACTGCACTGAAGCTCCAGGCAACAACTGCACACCAGAGAATCATAACATAATAGTTTCAAACCTTTGACAATGTATTTATATGTGTTATCTCTATTTTGAGCATTAGTTGCATCTCTAAATGTGTGTTTTTGTCTGACAGACAAGGAGACCCAAGCAGTGGACAGATATGGCAGGCACAGTGGTGATGGCAGAGAAGCCGGCGTGTTGGCAAGACTTTCCATGCAGAGCCAGCAGGTCCAGGCAGAGATGTACCACAGCCTGCAGCACATGAGACTGCAGAGAGCACAGCTTCAGAGCAGCCTCAGGCAGCAGAGAGAGACCAGTGACAACAACAAAGCACTTGACCAAAATGGGGTTAGTTTTTTAAAAGTGAACCCAGTAACATCGAGCACTAGACTCATTGGGAAATACAAAACTGCAAAAATGTAACAGCTGACACTCATTCAGCTGACACGCATGGGTAAAACATTAATGACTCCTTTGAGTAAACATGATTTGCATTTTTGTTTATAGGAGCAAAGGGCAGGAGATCTGACCGTGTGCAAAAGCAATCACCAGGAAGAGTCAAAGGACAAGGTAACACATGTTAAATGTTAAATATAGAAGCAGTATAAATTCTTAAAACGTTTTATTTAGCTTTTTCTCTCCACAAAATAACGACTTTCACACTCCTCACTCTCCCTTGTCCACACTGTAGCTGTGTGACAGTAGTTGGCTGGAAGATGAGGAGGAGCGGGTGCTTCAGAAGAGAGCAGAGCTGCGTGAGGTGGAGGAAGAGCTGAGGAGGAGAGAGGAGGTGCTCCTGCGCAGGGAGGCCTGTCTGCAACAGAAAAACAAACTGGAGATCAAGATGCTACGCTCCAGTCAGGTCAGGCTGTATGTGTGTGAACATACACATGTGGTGGTGCCCCTGTGAAGTTTTTATTATGATTTAGCAAATATTGTGACAAGTCTGTTTATCAGTGGCACTTATGGATTAGGGCAACATGTATTATTGAAGCTGGAATCCGGAAGTTTTTTGCATGACTTTTCAGGCTCTGAGTCAGGACCTCCTGCATGTGTCGGTGCGGTTGGAGTCTCTGGAGGAGCAGCTGCAGAGCAGCAGCAGTGTGAGGCAGACTGGAGGAGTCACCATAGAGGAACTGGAGAAAGAGAGAGACACGCTTAAAAAGAGGAGAGACACTCTGGACGCCCAGCTGAAGGACAACAGAGTGTTCACTGTGGAGGTCAGAAAAAGGGAACATTGTGTGTGTGTGTGTGTGTGTGTGATATACATGATGTATGTATTGCACAGGTTTTGGTAAGCTGTACCATTATAAGACCTTATTTCATGATGCATTTTATTGTTCATCAGTGTGCATCTTGTTTTTTTGTGTGTCCTCATGTAGGAGGAGCATTCCCTGCTCCAGCTGGAGGAAGCTATTGAAGCTCTGGATGCAGCTCTGGAGTTTAAAAACCACACCATCCAGGACAAACAGAAGAAGTTATTAATTACAGACTCCTCTTCACATCAGTCCCACAGCGCTGAACCTGCCCAACTCTGTGATGTCATCAGGAAGCTGAAGGAGCTCTCACCACCTGAGGCTTCGGAGCTGCTCGTCAAATATTTCAACAAGGCAAGATTAAATGCACACATATGGATATACGCAACATTCAGCTCTACATACAAACCCAGATGCTCTCCATTCTAGTTTCTTTACCAGTGCCTCAATGCTGTCTATCTGTTTTCTCTTTCCTTTCCTATTATTTCCTATTTACAAGTAAATTCCATGTGTGCCTGGTGGCTGCGCTTTGCTAAGAACATGTTTATTAATTTGTAAAAAGTGGATTCTAACATTGTCATACAGAAACTGAATACTGACTTCTTCTCTTACTGTTCCAGCTGGATATTTATGTTTCTCCTTTTCTTTTCCTCTGTTGTTCACCTTCCCTTGCTTCTCTCTCCAGGTGATGTGCTTCTTATGAGTCAGAAATGCAGCTGCACTATTTCTGTAATGCTAATTAAATTATGCCTCCTCCCTCTGTTTGCTCCCTTAATACACTCTGCTGTGCCCTTTATCTTTCCAGCTGATATGTCTTAATAACATTATAAACTATATCAACTTCTCTCCAGGAGGTTTGTTTGCACCATGTTATGCTATTAAACCATGATAAACTCCCTCCCACCTGTTTTCCTCTGTCCTTGATTTTTCTCTGCAGGTGTGAGAGTAAATGAAGGTACAAGATTCAGCCAATATCTTTGTAATTATATGGTGTAATAACATGTATCAACCTCTCCAGGTTGTTTGTCTTCGTGAGGCGGAGCGCCATTTGCGTTTGCGTTGTGAAGAGCTGGAGCTTCACGCTGGAGAGCAAGAGGTGGTGCTGAGGGAGTTGGAGGTCGCCATGCAGCGCCTGGCCCTGGATGCAGACCGCAGGCTCACCCAGCAGCACCGGGATCACCAGAACAACATCCAGCTACTGCTGCAGAAACTTAAAGGTGAGGGAATCAGGTCAGCGTGGACAAAACTGTTTAAACATGATGATTCTATCCCTCTTCATAATATTTGTACAGAAATTGTTCCATGAATATTGCAGTTTCATTTAGTTTTGTCTCCCTGTGTGCTTTTGTGTATGTGTGTGTTTAGAGGGTGGTTCAGGAGAGGCACAGCAGGCTATCCAAGACAGACTGCAGCATCTGGAGAAAGAGCTGTTTTTCTACAAAAGCTCCAGTCGGCAGCTCAAAAAGAAACTCAAAGAGCTTCTCGGTGACGCCTTACACCCTGTCGATCAGCACTCACACACACAGGAGCACAGACAAACACACAATGCGCAGATACACACAAGTGCAAACGGACCCCAGACGCACACTGAAGAGGTACAGACGAGGACACATATTGCAACAACATACACAAAGATACACACTGAGCAAACAGACAAAAAGATGCACAGCGATCATCATATGAAGAGACATGCACACCAGACCACCTGTCCCTCCTCATCCTCTGACCTCCAAACACGCAAAAAGACAAAAATGCCCGAATACAACCAGATACACACACAGTCCCAGGGGGGGAGTGAAAGAGGAGCTGGTCACTCTGGGGAAAGTTTAGGGATGACATCAGTCCGTTTGTGTCGCAGAGAGCTGAGACAGATCTCTCCAGCTGACCTGCAGGTCTGTGGTTCTGCCACAAGGAGGCACCAGTCTGTTGTGGATACCAGCACAGAGTCAATATTAGAGGACTCCATAGAAGTGACCAGAAACACTAACAGATGATGATTGTGCATCATTTGCGGATCTATTCAGTGGCTTTACGTAGATCATAGCACCTACAAGTCACTTGGCAGCAGCAGTGTGTACAGCAGATTTCAGCTGAGTGCTGGTAAACAAAGGAAAATATGTGTCATGAATAACTGATGACAAAAACTCATCTTAAGTATCTTGTGAAAAAGTTCATGTATTGTTTGAGGGAATATACTTAATTTAAGGACTTTATGGGGCTATGAGGTCAGTGCCCACAAGCTCATTAAATTACTTAAAAATACTGGTCTATATTTAATGTATGTCCATATTCACAATATACTAAAGAACAAGAAGAATGTGTGTTAAGTTTTGTGTTAACAGTTTTTGTTCTCAGTTTGTTTTTATAAATACACCATTGTCCTTTGTTAAACATAGCCATACCTCTGTCTGTGTTAATACCACAGAATAGAGAAACCACAAAAAGTGAGAACTGCACAGTTTATGACCTGAGGAGAACTAAGTGTCTTTTAGACTGAAATGTTGAAATGTCAGTTCAGTCGTTTGTCGTAGCACTGTCTTCCTATTTATCCGTCTTCCTTGGTGGGTACAGATTTCCTAGATCCTGGCTAGTTTTGCCATTCAATAAGAGAAGAAACACAAAGAAAGGCAAGTGTTGTCATGACAACTGATACATGATGTACAGAGAGAAATTTACAATAACTTGGCAGTTTTTTTACCTTAAAAAATAGTGACATTTTCCATTTGGCGATTATGGATTTTTGTCTCAGCTCTTGCCACACCAAATACAACACTGCACATTCCATGTTTTGTTCCCCTAAATTATTTGGGGTTTTAAAAAATATCTTTGTAATGTCATACATCTGTGTGAGAGAATGGGGTATTTACTACAAAAACAGCACTTTTCTGATATTATTTCTGTAGTCATAATACAGTAGCTCACCAACTGCATCCACTAAACTGATTCTCCCCCTTTACAAACACTATTAGTTTAAACGATACGTTAGATTAAGTTAGGGAAAACGTGTTCATCAACCTGTGGTTAAATATAATCAAATAGTGCTTCGTGAAGAGTGTTTTGTCTTTCACCTTTGATTTTTAACACTGTTTAGCACTTAAAATGGCCAGTAGATAAAGTTTTCTGCACTACAACAGTAATATAAAGCTTGGTAATGTTTTTTATGTGTTTGATTTTTTGATACAAACCTTTTGTATCTGTGTGCACTATGTACTATTAGTTATATATTGATTTGTTGTGTAAATTATTTTTTATATGGGTGACTCTTATTACAGTCAAATGTATTAAACTTACTAATGTGCATATCTCGCTGCTTTTCCTTTGTTGTGTGGGCTCATTCCATCCCCTCACCCCAAACCCATGAATAGATTAACCCATGGAGCCCCTATCAAGCCAAAAGTGTTCACCCCACTGTATTACATGTTGTAAATTAAGTGAACAATAAGACAAACTGCTTAAAACTGTCATACTTATCATACCTTTATTTTCAAAATGGGATAAAACTAACACATTTAATGCTTAATTTCTTTCTCACTGACTAATATAATTTAATCTTCACAGGTAAGTTTGTTTAAATTTGATTAAACATAACTTTATTTACGAGTATGTAACAATAAAATAATATAATTTTTAATATAATTTTTAAGGTCTTAAAATTTGAATTTGACACTGGACCGTTCTGCATGACAGCCACAAGATTGGCTCATGCTTAAGGGCCACTTACTAGCTTTCTTGCTAGCAGGCTTCCTCAGAGGACAGAGTTTGCTCGGTTGTCATGGTGATAGGCAGACAGATATGATATGTCATGTCATCAAAGAAGACATACCATGACAACTAAGCAAACTAGTGAGTAGG
Source organism: Macquaria ambigua (assembly GCA_008360985.2). NCBI lineage: Eukaryota > Metazoa > Chordata > Actinopteri > Centrarchiformes > Percichthyidae > Macquaria > Macquaria ambigua. The sequence goes on along the minus strand of VMKM01000576.1, from coordinate 45,240 downwards.
TCTGAATTAATATAGAGGATAATCAATGATTTGCTTTAAAATCATTGATTCTGTCAGAAAACAGTATACACAGAACACACAATATACAAAACAGATCGGACAACCAATAAACAAGGAGCAACAGTTTTCCTTCTCTGTTACTTTAAAAGCAAACACTTTAAAGAGAAAGTGCAATCACCAATCGGAATCCTAGCGTTTATCCTTTTTGCCCCCACCGGGCTACTGTACTCAGACAGTCGCTGGTAGCAAACCAACGGTAATCTACAATACCTTCACGAACAGGTCAAAGTCTTCTTTAGCAACTTTTCTTGTGAGTACTGCCTCTTCAAAACAAGTCCGCGAGTGTATTAAGAAGAAAAGATCAATGTGAGTCCTTTAATGTGTTTTTGACTGTTACGCATCACTACTTTTACACTTGTTTAGGAGCTAACAAAACCGGCTAAGCGTTGTACAGTTAGCTAACAAGTTGCTGCTATGTAATGCTAGCTGCGTCTGTCACCAGACTGTTAGCAACGGTACAGTTCAAATCACATTACATTTATCATCACGACTGCCTGCTTTGGTTAGACATACTAACCATACAATCTGTTGCTTTAAATAAAGCTGTTGGCCGAGATATGGGGATGTTTTTATTTGAAAGAGGTTGCGACTAGAAGCTAAGTCTTCAAGTTATCCTAACTGTATTGTTCTTTATCTCGTTTTTGCCATCAGTTAGTTTTCCTTTTCGCAATGGCATCGTCTGCTATGATCACCGTCCCCACCACCGCCTCCCGCTTCGCCCTGCTCCAGATCGACTCGGATTCGGACTCCGACGGCTCCGATGGGGGGAAGACCATCACCAAAGGCGGACGGGACTCCTCTGGGAAGCCCCGACAAGGAAAGGCAGGAGCAGCCGGAGGTAAAGCTGCTCAGTGCAACGACAAGAAGAAAGACAAGAAAAAGAAGAAGAAGGAACAGCAGCAGACTGAGGCAAATGAGGTGAATGAATCATCTCACGACCCTCTGCTTCACACATATCTTTGTTATGCTACATACATGACTTCCGTTTTGGTTGTGCTACTCTGTTGTTTCATTTCACCTGAACTGAAACTGCAGAGGAGGGTGCCAGGTAGCTTTTCAAAGAAATGTTCTTTGTTTTGTTTTGCTCTCAGCTGTATGGAGCAAGGGTTGGCACTCATTCAAATTAAGCACGTGACCAGCATTTTTTCATTCATTTTTTTATTGCATGATAACAAACATCGCAAAATGGTGAAATTGCTTACTAAGCTAAAGTAACACCCGAAATACCCATGATATTTAATCTATGATATTAAATAGAGAAAAGAAAGCACCTATTTGCATTTGTAAAAAATGTGAAGAGATGTATACACCTTTTGTCAGTCAGATAATCAAATGGGCCCTCAGCAAGGCAATTGTATTTATATGTCACATTTCACCAGGTCAAATCAAATTAATGTGCTTTACATTCAAATAGAGCTGATAGTCGATAAGTCAATTAGTTGGTCAACAGAAAAGAAACTGGCAGCTATTGTGATAATCTATTAATTGTGAAAGCCTTTTTTTTTCTAAGCAATGTCAAATGTTCTCTGGTTTCAGCTTCTCTAATTTGAGGATTTGCTGCTTTTCTTTGTTTTATATAATTGTAAACTAAATATCTTTGAGTTTTGGACTGTTGGTCTGAAAAAACATGGCATTTGAAGAGGTCACCTTGGAATTCTTTCACTTTTTTTCACTTTATAGGCTGAATTAATTGAGAAAATAATTGGCAGATTAATCAACAATGAAAATAATTTGCAGCAGTTGCAGTTGAAATGCATGTGCAAAGACCCACTTACCCACCCAAAGACAGAAAGGAACCCACATCCACCCCACAGATGCACACATACAGTAACTAATAAGCCTGAGAAAAAAAGAACAGTTTTTTGGAAATGTCGCAGTTGTGGCAGATCTCAGGTCAGCAGGCAGTTTGTTCCAGAGAACAGGACCAAAGTAACAACTGTAACTGCTACTGTTCATGAACACACATGCTGACAGCTTCTATAGCTAACAATAGACCATTGTAGTCATTCATAATAGTAGCAATAATGCTCATATCAAGAGTCAGTGTCTGGATTAATCTCATCTCTCTCTTTCTGTCAGTTACGTAATCTGGCCTTCAAGAAGATTCCTCAGAAGTCTTGTGCCCCGCCTCCCTGTATGACGCTGTCAGGAATAGCCGGTGAACTTCTCAGTCCTGCATCAGGGGACCACAATATGCCTTCAGAGGGGTGGCAGCAGTGGAAGCAGAGAGATGAGCAGGTAAGAGAGAACAACCACATATCAAATGTGTGAGCTGACTGTAGATCATATTCTCTTGATGACTGACGTGCCCTTCAAGAAGCCACCTTACTTCCAGCTGTTTTAGTGGAGCTATTCAGGGAACTGACCGATTTTAGATACAATTACCAAACATGTCACGTCTTTTCTTCTCCTGTTACTGAAAACTTGTTGGAAGAAATAAGGGTGCACCAAATCTTGTTTTGTTACAGGCATTAGGAAAGAGCAGATGCATGAAATGTAGTATATTGTCTTTCCCTGATATAACTGAATTTGCAGCTGTCCAACATGTCTGACCTTACAGAGAGTACCAACTATGTGTCTCAAGCTGGTGTTCTTTCTCATCTGTTTTCCTCCTCCCTCTGTAGATGACCACTGAGCTATATGAGGCCGACCTGGAAAAGGCCTTGATTCTAAGTAAACTGGAGTTTGAACAAAACAAACAGGTACATTGCCCAAAATCATTAATGCACCTCTTTTGAAAGGCAAATTTGATAATAGTTTTATTTTAAAGTCATATTCTATGTAGTTAAATGGTAATTTAAAGTTAAGAACCTTCAGTATAAGTTATAGTAAAATGATCTACTTTCACTCAGCACAACAACACAAACACCTCCTCGCCAAAGTCACGAGGAGGAAAAGAGGGCGGAGGGAAGAAGGACAAAAAGAAGAATCAGCAGGCTAAAGACAAAAAGACAGTTTCGCTGCAGGACTTCCAGGCTGAAGGCAGTGCAGGTGAGAGCAACGTATTGATCCGTTTCAAAAGCCGTTCAACTAGGATCGTGTGTGCTGCAGTCCGTAGCTCAACAGGCTCCCAGAATAATATTTATGTCAATGTACTTTGTCTCTTCAGAACATTTGAGTAGGAAACAAGAGAAAGAGGTGAGCAAAGCATATTTTTCCTTTCTTAACCCAACTCATAAATCTGTACTTTTGTCCAATCAATGGAACACATAATGCGGAACGTTATTTATCCCTATTGTATATACATTTTTTTAATTACCTGTAAATAATATGCACAGGGTTTTATAATATATGCGGCATTTTGAAACACTGACCTCGATCCCATCCAGGACGCCAGAGCGGCTAACATAGCGTTGGCAGTCGGGCAGGAGGAGCGTTTTTTCAATAAGCTCGAGGATGACGTCAGTCGGATTATCCAACAGGAGAAGAGACGTGAGCAGTACGCTAACAGCCAGGGACAAGAAGTCAACACGTCCACAGAACACGAACCGGTGAGCAGACAGGTAGAAACGCATGCATGAACAAATATTCGTCCAGCTGTCTGTGTCTGTTATGCCTCAGGTATCTACAGTACATGAACATTAACGTTTTTATCTGGCCTATCAGAAAAGCATCAGATCAGCAATAGTCAAAGGTGAATTTCCTTTTCACCTCAGAATTTCAGGTTTTTGTGTTTCATTTCATAGGCAGATTTAAGATTAACTTTTTATCATGTTGTAAAAGTTTGCATACCTGATCTTATCACTAGTCACCTGTCTAGTATGAAGGAAACGTTCTGGCCTTTTTACCACATTTTGTTGAATTATCCCTAAAAATGGTCAGCCCACTTTTTTGCTCGCCATTTCACGTTTACATGTTAGTCTGTCCATTCAGCTGTGTCCCTACATTTTCCTGTGATATGAATAAATGCAACATCGCCCAGGAGAGGTTTGTGTTTCCTTACTCAGCTAAATGAATGGGAAAGTATAAATTTGTACTGACTTGCTCTTTTCTCCCTGTCTTTCCCGTTAGGACCCCCGAGCAGAGCAGCTGAAGTACGAGCTGGAGAAGAAAGACCAGGAAATCGATAAGCTAAAGAAGACCATCTCACAGTGGGAGGTCAGCAGTCACCAGCAGTTACCTCATCGTTCTATAATTTCACTGGAAAATTATCATTTCTGCCAGAAATGTGCTAAGAAATATCTATATATTTGTAGACTCATTTCTTTCAACAAGAAGTTGAAAGTGTCCATGACTCGCACTTGACATGCAATTATGACCATAAGTAAGTAAATAATCAGGAGCAGTCCATTTGTTAAATGGCTTGAGTTTTGTTTTAAAGTGACACTGTCGAGGAAAAATAAGAATTCATGCAATGATGATTTACTGAAAGAAATCAGCACATGAAAATATGTGGGTGTGCAAGGAAGGGATGATAGGAGATGGTGAGAAAGAAAGCACCAAGGACTATCTTTTGAGTATCAAACTATTTCCCTGTGAACTTGAAATGTGGCATAAACGATTTTAGTTTCATCTCTCTCAAATCACAGTGGCTGCAAGCTGCTTGAATTCCTGTTGGTTACAATGGACTCTAATAGTGACGAGTTTCCAGAGTGGAAAAAAAATGTATCAATGCCTCTAAACAAAGGACCAGTGTGTGAGATTTAGGGGGATCTATTGGCAGAAATGGAATGTAACATTCTTAAGTATGTTTTCATTAGTGTATAATCACCTGAAAATACGAAATGTTGTGTTTTCGTTACCTTAGAATGAGCCCTTTATATCTACAGATGGAGCCACAGAGCATGCCATGTTGCACCACCATGTTTCTACAGTAGCCCAGAACAGACAAACCAAACACAGGCTCTAGAGAGGGCCTTTTGCATTTTACACAAGTTTCGTGGCCACCGTATAGGTTCTCCTACACGCTTGGAAGGGGAGGATGAGCGGAGGGGTTATCAGTTGGCTGCAATCTGCAACCTCACCGCTAGATGCCACTAAATCCTACACACTAGTCCTTTAAACCACACCTGTAGCATGACCCTCTTCTCCTCGCCTTTCTGTTAAACTCTTAAAAACAACAAGAACAACAAATGTTTTTTTCTTTCTTCTCAACTCTGCAGGTGAAATACAAAGAGGTGAAAGCAAGAAATTCCCAGCTGCTTAAGATGCTCCAACAGGGAGAGAGTGAGTTGAACAACAACAACATCAGATCCATCATTACACTAGATAGTCCTCCTTCCTTTCCCTTCTTTGTTTTTTTTTCCTAATGAAGTCTTAATGTGACCTGTCTGATGTTTCTGACCTCTCCCCTTCAGTGAAAGATAAAGCAGAAATCCTTCTACATGTAGAAGAGCTACTACATATAAAAGAAGAACTGTCCTCACAGGTGTGTTACAGTGAGATAAAGAATATGAAAGAGGAACATGGAACATTTATGTGCATTTGAATAATGTTTTTTTTTAAATTTAGGTAACATTACTACATGCTGCCCTTGAACAAGAAAGATCTAAAGTCAAAGGTCTGCAGTCAGAACAACCAAAACATCAGGTGAGTTCAAATAATCACTGTGCGAAGCCATGATCCATTGTGTGTGTGGGAGGGTGGGTGGGATTGCCTGTGTATTAGCTGATGTTCACGTGTGTGTATACATGGGTGTGTGCACTTGCATGCATGTTCCTTCTTTCCCTGTCTGTAGACCAGAGCAAAAGCAGCCATTAAGTCAGGTGCAGTGAGAGAAGTTGCAGTGTAAGTAACGGACACAGCACAGAAGTACAGTAATAAAAGAGTACAATTTAGTTTATTACTATACCCAGCTGAGGTCAGGGTAGAAGTAAGCTTAGTTTCAGTTCAAAGATATTTTATTTTTTTGACTTTAATAATGCCACAGGGAATTTCATTGTCTGTTTTCATGGTTTAGTAAAACTTTTCCTTAAGTTTAATTCATGTGGTTTCTTTTTTTTTTCACCTTGTATTTTTTATTGACCTTTTAACTTGAATTAGGTCAATAAAATACTTATAAATAATTGTATACTTTCTGGGCTTTTCTGGTTGGCAGGGAAACAAGAAAGGAAAGAAAGGCTCGGAGACAGATCTATGAAAGAAGGAAAAGACCTTAAAAGCAAAATTAAACAAACGAATGAACAAATGAAGAAAAACATTACTGATCACAATCAGGGTTGTCTTTCCTTATTATTATTATTTCTTTTTTAGCTCAGACTCCATGTCAGCATAATGCATGCCCCTGTAATTACACACACGCACACACACACACACACACAGAATACACTCACAGGTTGTGTTACACAGCTGAACAAGAATTACAGAAGCTTTTAAAAATGATTGACGAGTTTAAAGTTTGTGTTGAAACGGTGGCTTGGCACGCAGTACTGCCCTCTGCAGGCACAAGCTTGCCACTGCATCTATAGTACTGTTAAAGGCTGTGTGCCTGATCTGTCTGTGGGGTTTAATGCCAAAATGACAGATGTGAAATGTATGTTTTTGGTCTTTTTTCTTTCTCACAAAGTAATAAAAGACTTTTTCAGTTAAAATCTTCCATTGTTTTTGTATATTGTCATAATGTCAAGACATTTGAAAACCTATGTGTCTGAAATGCAAAATGCAACTAGGCCCAAGCTGTATTTCTGTATGGGTATAGTGCAGCCATTCACAACTCGCTGGCACCACAAACTTTAATAATATAATCATAGAACTTTTCAAAACCCAAGCTTCACACATAAATTAAAAATCGACTAATTCTAAAGTCATTGGATTTTATGATAAAACAGAAAAACCACTTCCAGTAATCTTAAGATTAAGTAAAGATTTAAAAACAGTAAAAGGCAATTCAAAGGAAATAAATCAAGATGAGCTCTCTGATATGAAAAGTATGTTTTAAGAAGAGATTTAAAAAGATGTCACTGACTCTTAATACTCAATCCCAACCCTCAGCAAGAGTCACATCTTTCTTCCTATTGATAATAATTTTACAGTATCACATGTCAAAGTCCAGCCCTGACTCCCACAGTTATAATATTTGGCTTTTGGACCCATAGTGCAGCCACTTTGGAGAACTTGGATAATATGCATTTTGGAGGCTGTGAAAATATGTCTTCTTTAATCTGGAAGGAAGTTTTAAAAAGTGAAATAAATCATATTCTTAGAGCTGCCGATGATTATTACTGATTGTGTGGTGTGCTATATCTTTAAGTTGACTCCGGTTAGGCTACATAATTATTAGGCATGAAATAATTTAATCAGACTGCTCGCAGTGGCACCCATCTAAAGAGCTGTACATTATCGAGGTAAGAAAGATAATAAACAGCTGTAGGATTTGTATCTACACCACCCTGCGCAGTCGGGTGGCACTCATCCACACAACTTTCTGCCGAGTCATCGGGACAGACGCACCTCCGGCCCAGGTCCGCTCATCTTCATCATCGTCAGCCCGTACAGGACTGAGATGTCAGGCGCGGTGAAGGATGAACCGAGGTCTGAAACGATCCACGTTGCCGTCAAAAGTCTCACGGAGAGCAAAGACTTCACCGTCAGAGGAAGCTGCACCGCCAGACAGGTCAGGAGATGTGGGTCTAAACTGCTTATAAGGTTGCTGTGTGCGTAAAAACGGCTTGATTTGCGCTTAAGCTGTGGTCTAATGTGAAAAACAATGCCAAAGTGTGATGTTTTGGTGTGTGTGCGCAGCTGAAATGGGGTCTGGCAGAGCGCATGGGAGTCCCGGCAGAGCGGCTGGTGCTGATCCACTCCGGCCGGGTCCTCAGAGAGTCAGAACTCCTGAGTCACCTTAAAGCACAAGATGGTTCAGTCAGCCTCTGCATGATCCAAAGGTACACGGAAACATATGGAAATGACTCATGTGGTCATCAGACACACTAGAGATTATATATATTCTAATTTACAGTGGTCTATGTTTCCAGAAACAGTAAGCTGTGTGTTTTAGTATTCTACATACAGCCTGCCGATGTCAAGGAGGACTCTGAGGACTCCTTTTTAAATTAGTCACGTTACTTTTGTGCACCAGGACAGTCAATGTTGGCAAACCAGGACCACTTTTGCTTGAGTCTAGAAATCATAACGAAAGACATGTAAACTTGCAATGTCACTCTAAGGTAGAAAATGAAGCTCTGCTAAATATAGAACTGCACTGCATTGTCTCCTGAGTGTTGGTGTAGTGATTTCTGCAAAGTCCTGTGAGACAAGCTGGTAGAAGGATTGCATGTTGCACTACCAGAATAAAATTAAGTTTATATCATTGCAGCAGATATGAACTTAAAGTTCATTTGGGTACAAGGAGATGCAAAAAAAGCATGGTCTAACCATTATGGGACACAATAACAAATGGAAATGAAAAAATGGATGGTATTCTCCCTTTAATTTACTGCGCAAACTTTTTTTCCCCTCAAATGCTTTTAAATTCAGCAAGAATTTTATATAACGGGCAAATTAAATCATATGATTGTTACACAGTAATCAGCATCAGTGTCAGACTCCCAAAAAATGCATCAAATTTGACTTAAGCCCAAAACCTCCACCTACATGCGCATACTTGGTTTTTACCACAGTACTGGAACTCTAGATTCAGATTCAAGTCCATCCTTCTCAGGCCTCAGCATTCGTCTGCTGTGCCCACCAGTGATCCAGATTCAGAAGTGGTTCAGTCAGAGCTCACAGCCAACCTCCATCCTGAGCCTGATAACGTCACACCATCTCCCACCTCTCCTCTCTGCCTGGGTAAGAAGTGCACAGCACAGCAACTCCCCTCACCTCCAGTTATTTTCTCACATTTCAAATCTCTTTTCCCTATCCTCTCTATCTGGGCTTACACATTCCTGTTCTTTTGATCTGATCTTGTTTCCATAGTGGAAGGTCTGGACAGTCTTGGCCTTGCAAACAGCGGGCGTGGCTTCTTCCCTGCACTCCAGCGCCAGATGGAGAGCCAGCTGCTGGCTGACCCAGAGATGATGCGCCATGTCCTGGGCAGCCCCTTTGTGCAGAGCACCCTCTCCACCTCCAGCCCTCAATTAACCAGACAGCTCATTCTGTCTAATCCTCAAATTCAGCAGCTCCTGCAGACAAACCCAGAGGTGGGAGATATGCTTAACAATGCAGATGTCATGACACAGGTGGGCATAAAAAGGGCGTGTGTGAGTGTGTGTTTGAGGTGCAGATTTGTTGTGAGTGGTTTAGTGTGCCAAAGCACTGCCACATGTGTGCCGGCATTATACATGCAAAAATGCACCACTGTACCAAATTACTACATACTGTATATCACTTTGATAACTGTGAAGTTTTTCATTTCACTGTGACTTGAACATAGTTGTTCCCTCCTTGACTCATTCCTCCCAGCCATATGTTCAACATCTTCTTGCACTTGTTTCCCTTTCCAGGTGCTGGAGCTCGTCAGGAACCCTGACATGATAGAGGAAGTAATGCATAATGAAGACAGAGCATTAAACAATTTGCAGCCAGAGCAGGACAACCCAGAAACCATCACCAGTGATTCTGATGGCCTTCAGAAGACAGACACAAAAAGTCTCAAATTATCACAGGTACAAGTTTGGAAATAATGTTTTTCTGATCTGTCGAACTAATCTTGTGTTTTTAATCTGTTGTTTGTGGTGTCTCTTCTCTACTCTCTTTCAGATCCAGATAGGAGTACCTCCGATGGTGACTGCATCATCTGGGAAGCAAAAGCTAACTGAAAGAGAAAGCGAGCAGACTCCGCCCCTCTCTAGTCACTCCACAGATCCTCTCAGAGAAACCCCAAACCCTCAGAGCACTGCAGGCACGAAAATACAAATCCACACAGTTTAACTACACTAGGAGAGGGTAATGGGATAGTGGGATAATGAAACCAATCTGGCAAACCTTCAATCATGCAAACGTATGCTTTCTCGGTTTTATCCTTTTTTTTGTGTCAGTACTCACTGCCATTTCCCCCCAAACAAACCAAGAAACAAATTTAATGGCTAAACTATAACTATACATTTATACATTTACACTTGTATCTGTGGCCTCCTCCCTCTTTCCTCAGGCATGCAGTCGCTACTAGAGGAGATCACGGCCAGTCCAGGACTGATGGAGAGCCTGCTGTCTGGGCCGTATGTCAGCAGTCTCCTGAACTGCCTCAGCCAGAACCCTGACCTGGCTGCACAGGTGACGCATACACAATTTATGGGTGCTCGCAAACACATAAACATGCATGATAGGGAACACATGGCAGGCAATCAGATTGCTTGACAACTTCATAGCATTTATTTTTCCCAACCTAACTACATGTTTTTTTTAGGTATTTATGAGCATCTGAATCATGGGTTGCAATTCAGAGGTGTGGAACCAAGCTACAATCCTCACCGCCCCACTTCTTGTTAACATATCCCCATAATCTCTCCACACAAATCCTACACAGGTCTTACAGCCCATACGGCTCTCATTTTCTTACTGTTTCAGATGCTGCTGAGCCACCCTTTGTTCTCAGGAAATCCTCAGCTGCAGCAGCAGATGAGACAGCAGATCCCTCTCTTCCTGCAACAGGTTAGTTTACTCTGCTCACTGTTAAACACTCTCTCTTCTTGCAACTAGATTTTAATTTGCTCAACACTGGGGAAAATGTCTTGTGTATGATACATGCATTATTTACATGACCAATTACTTTTTTTTCCTAAATCGATATCCTTGTTTACCTTAAAACAGATGTTTATTATGTTAGTGGCTTACATACCTTTCAGCCACACTAACAGTGTCTTTCATAGTAAATTCCACACAGTGTCTGCTCAAACGTCACTCTCCTTATTGTTTCTGATTAATATCTTCATTATTAATGATCAATGATAAATGTGTAGATGCAGAGTCCAGAGCTGCTGTCAGCCATGTTGAACCCCAGAGCCATGGGGGCTCTGCTACAGATCCAACAGGCCCTACAGACTCTGGCTGCAGAGGCTCCTGCACTGATACCTACGTGAGTATAAATACACAAAACAAACACACACACAGTACACCTCAAACTGAAGATTACTCACAACATTGTTTAGCTTATGCAAAGCACCACCACATGTCTGTCTTGCAGGGCTGGACTCGGAAACATTGGAGCCAGTGCTAATGTCGCCCCTGAGCTAGCATCCGGCCAGTCAGGAAGTGGTCCTGGGGTTGCCACGGTGACAGAGCAGCAGCAGCAGCAGTTTGTACAACAGATGCTACAGGCACTGGCTAACAGCAATTATGGGGTATCTCATTGTTTCCTTATAACCTTGTTGTCTGCTTCTGTTATTGATCTGAACTGCGTCTGAATTTGAAATATCACCATTAATAACAAATTTTAGGCCAAAAGCCGACTGGAAACTTTAATTTACAATGCTGGCCTCTTCTTATTATTATCACAAAAGGCAAGTATATGATACAACATGTCCCTAATATTGAACTTGTAATGGTTCAGTGCTCACTGTTCAAAGCACACATTTTTTAAAAAGTACCACACTTGAGAGTAACTGCACCCAGTCTAATAACCCTGCTTGCACTGACAGCTTTTGGTGACGTCATGCTTTTTCCAAAGCTGTGATGTTTGGTGTGGTCAGAGGTTCAAGAGATTTATACCTTTCAACCCATAGAGGCCAGTGTAGCTATATTTTTCCACCTTCCTTCTAGTGTTGAGTTACTCTTTAAAGTTGGTCACATAACTAGAACAGGAGTCAGTGTTGCATTTGTCAAGATTCAATAACTAAATAGACTGCATGATCTCCAGAAAGTCCATTCATCTGTTTGTTTTAATTTTTGTTATTTATTTAAAAAGAGTGAAGGACAGATTAGGGGAGACACATGGCACGTTTTCACTCCCAGAGGCACAAAACCTGTGTGCTCATTATTTTTGATCGTGTTATTGTAATCAGTCAGGCTTTAAATAACTCTCCTGTCACGTCCTGTCAGGTCCATGGTGCGGAGGCTGAGTTCCAGGAGGAGCTGGAGCAGCTGAGCTCAATGGGCTTCAGAGACAAACAGGCGAACCTTCAGGCCCTCATCAGCACAGGAGGAGACCTCACCACTGCTGTACAACATCTGCTCAGTCTGTGACACACACACATACACACACACACACACACAGATGCTGATCTGTGCACATATACATACATAAGTGAATGCATATGTACTGACATTTACATATAAGCACCTACACTCAAACATAATAATAAACTTTATTAATGGATAAACAAACATAAGAGACATGCAAGCCATATTTATATTGCTGTACTTTCAAAGATGCACTTATATTCATTCCTTAACTTACTAACACATACTAACCTCTGTCTGCAGTAGTAAATTATATTCCTTATCCGAATCGAGGGTCTAAGGACAGAGGGTGCCGTATGCTGTACAGATTGTAAAGCCCCTTGAGGCAAATTTGTGATTTGTGATATCAGGTTATATAAATACATTAACTTGACTTGCTTTTTAGTGAGAACTGAGAAAACATACACATATACAGCAGGAGGAGTTTTCCTTCCTTTTTGTCTTTCCACAGTGAGCGCTTTGGGTTAATATTAGAGTAGAAACAAAAGAACACAATCATGTTCACTCTGTCAGGTCTGTACAGGTACTTAAATCCACCTCACATATGAAATCCTGAAGCAATTGCATACATATTCAAAGACAGGTCATGTATTATTAATTTCCGTGAAATGCCATGAAGCTCAGGCCTCTTTTCATTGCACCACCTGGACAATAATCAAAGCTTGTAACACCCAGAGACAGCCACACGTCCTGGAAACACACGGAGGATTCACACTCTCGGTCTCAGTCAGCAGATTGAACCAGGAGCACAAGCTGTTGTGTGCTGTTCCCACTCTCCCTTGCTGCTCTTATGTTTTGTCCACCGCAGGCTGTCAAGATCAGACACACCAGATAATTATAAAGTTTGTCTCCAAAGGTAGACTCGGCTCCAAAAGATATATTTAAAATGGAGAGGTTGACTTGTGCTTGAATGTCAACGTTTATCTCACACAGGCACAGAAACTCTGATTTGCACAGTTAATCTTCTCAACACACTCTCCCCAGAGAAAAAGGCTATCAGGCATGAAAAAATGGATTTGAGTCCAAAACTGAGAAGAAAAGGATTTTAACCTTTTTGGAACTTACAACTCAACCTATGCTGATGATGATTATGATGATTTATTTTACATCTGTGAGGCTGTTCTTAGAAACTCTTCGTGCCTAACTATCTTTCTCTGCACTGACTAGTAATACCTGGGATTTGTTGTTCTTTCCTTAAGCTTATATTCAACCTAGCTCCAGTAAATACACCATGCCACTGTGTTTTTGTGCGATAAGGAGTGTGTACATTTTATATCCCTTTGGATTTCACTAAACAGCAACTAACTGGACACACTTTCACTCATCTAGATGACTTGTGGATTTGATGTAATTGGTAAAAACTGTTGAAGGCTATCCTGTTATTTACTTTTGGAATCAGTCATTATTCTGTTGTCCCTCAGTTATGTTGTTTTTTATTATGTATACACTGTCATTTCACATGAATATATAATGATGTCATGTTATGTTTCTTCCATGCTACAGTGTTCATTGTAATGTTAACAGTAGCTCTGCAAAAGTGCAGTTAATTCAACGGTAGTTTCGATTATTTTCATTATCAATTAATCTGTCGATTGTTTTTCTTTTATGATTAATATATTCATCATTTTAGTCTACAAAATGTCAGAAAATAGGGGAAAATATCGATCACAACTCCCCAGAGGCCAAGGTGACGTCTTCAAGATGCTTTTTTGTTCAACTAAGAGTCCAAAGTCCAAAGATGTTCAATTTACAATCATATTAAAGAGAGAAAAGAAGCAAATCCTCACATTTGAGGAAGCTGAAAACACATAATGTTGTACCCAGAGTTGGTGTAGTGATCAATAAAGACAAAAGTCAAACACAAACTGGTCTGCCATCTGTGACTGATAAAAACATAGTACGGTAATTTATTATACAAGTGTAACTATTTTTTACATATATTCCAATTTAAGAGAAAATCCTCTACTCATCGAAATTAGTTATCAGTAATGCAAATCAGACTTTTAAAAGTAGATATTTTACCATACTATTCTCTGAGTTACTTACATCTACTCAACTACGAACACTAGAGGGCAGTTACGCTTAACCTCCTCAGTAATATCAGCTATTTTGGTTTGTACAGCTGGATTTATGCAGGCACAAAATATTTTATTTCCAAGTCTGTGATACAGATCTCATGAACAGTAAGAGTTGTAATTTGATTTTTTATTACTCTCATATTATTTACCTTACGCATTACCTTACCCTTACCCGACGCACAGGACACATACTCCAACATCAGATATGTGTGTACGTGATCCACTTGACAACCTGTGTGTGTTTGTCTGTTGCTGCCAGACTGAGGGGGTTTTAATCTCCAGCGGTGTGTGTGTGTTGCAGTGCGTGTGTGGCCGTTCGTCTGGATGTGTGAGATACGAGAGTAGCCAAGGGGGTTTTTCTGGATTAGAAGCTCCTAAAATATTCGAGGTGAGGTTTAGAGATGAGTCACTCCACAAAAACAGCTCTACAGTGCTGAGTGGAAGTGTGTGTTTGGCAGAGAGCATGGGGGCGTCATGGTCATGGTCACCTGTGTGTGTGTGTGTGTGTGTGTGTCTTCTGAAGATGCTTATAGATCAGGAAACAGGGATCACAAAGTCTTGACCTGATCTGACCTTTAGTATGATAACAACCTATTGTCAGAGGAGCTAAACCTGCCTCACAGCAGCATGTAGCAGTGAGGTGTCAAATCTAAATCCCTTTAATCGTTTTACTTTATCGTATTCAGTGTGAAGATTATACTTTAAGATTGGTTGGTGCACTTGGCAGCTGATGTCAGTGCATGACAGGTGGTTTGACAGATCAAATGATATAAAAACATGATTTGCAGTAGTTTGCAACTAAACTAATCCATTTACTGATGCTACGTTGTCAGGAACTCCAGCAAAGCAGCTTAGATTTCTTTTAAATCTATTTAAGAGCAGATGAGAGAAAACAGAAAGATCATCTGGAGTCATCTGAAACCAAAGAAATGGTGTTAAATGAAGTAGAATCTGTCAACAAAGTGGTAAATCATCAGTTAGCTGTAGACACATATATGGTATGTGTTTCCAGAGGCCTGGAATTGTGTCCTCTAAGCCAAACTGAACCCTGTAGCGCTGAAATGATAAGTTGACTGACAGAAAATTAATAGGTATCCATTTTGATAATTAATCATTTGTCATTTTTCAAGCAAGAATTATCATTTAAATAATCGTTAATGAAAATGATTGTTAGTCGCAACCTTAGCTCCCGGTGTGTGTCATGTCAGCACATGATGCAAACATTAAAAATAAAATATTAAACACAAGACTCCAAAAGTTGAGGTATTAATATATTCAACCAAAACCATCAACAGTTCACTTTTATTTCACAAAAAAAGGTCCCAATTCAACCCTTTGCAATATCAAACACTCTGCAGCATACACTGGAATGGCACTTGAAATGTTTTCAGCTCACTAGCAGCAGATTTCACAATCACAAATGCACCACGGGATCATACAGATTCTGTACTTTTCATTCTGTACAATTCATTCTGAGGGGGACATGAATGTGTGTACCAAATTTTACAGCAATCCATCCAATAGTTTAAAATCACAAATGTCACCTCATGGTGGCGCCAGAGGAAAACTCAGTAGGATTCATCGTCTGGGAACAATGAATGTCTGTACAACATTTTGTTGATGTTGAGATATTTCAATGAATAAGTGAAAACTTTGACCTGCTGGTGGCGCTAGAGGAAAAATCAGGGGATCACAGAAGTCATAAGACTTTATCCTGTAGGGACTTTTAATATCTGTAGCAAATTTCATGGCTCTCCATCTGATAGTTGTTGAGATATTTCAGTCTGGACCAAAGAACCACACCACTAGCATGGCTAAAAAAACTGAACACACTTGAAAACATGATGATGATGATGATGATGATGATCTCTTTTGATCTGCTGTGGTGGTTAAGGCATTGGTGACGACTTGAGGCTGATGATGTGCTTCTTGACCTCCGTGGCCATATCAGTGATGCTCCTCCTGATGTCCAGTGGCAACACATTCTCCTCATCCAACGGCGGCTCTAAAACATCAAACTGGGAGCGCAGCAGGTCTTCTTTCATGTAATGTCCCCTCCGGGCCACCATCCTCTGGTGAAGGAGATCGTAGTCACCATGTAGGAAGAGAAAAAAGACATCAGGGGAGCTGGGAGGCAGGATTTCTTGGTCTGGACCGGAAGAGGGAGCGAGGGCTTTGGAGCCAAAGAGCAGGATCTGTCTATACAGGCGCTTCAGGGCGGAGCACGCCACGAGAGCATCAGAGCCTGAACACCTTTCTCTGGGATCAGAAGACACACACACACACACACACACACACACACACACACACACACACACACACACACACACACACACACAGTTAGTGAGGGCAGGAATGAATTAGTAATAACTGCTGAGCTGTACACTCAAAATGTCATGTGGATGACGTTAAAAACGGTGGGGAAACAAACTAAACAAACTTAAAGTGAACTCTGGTCCCAAACAACTAAAGAGAAGAAGGAGGTGAAGAGAGAAGAAGGGACACAAGGACGAGCTGATAGAGAAAAATAAGTGTGACTGAGCGCGGAAGAGTTGAGGAAAAGAAGTCTTTGATGTCGCCGCAGACGTTTTAAGAAAGAGATGGCATACTTTTCAGTTCCCCCTCACCTCTTCTCTACACTCTCGCTCACTTAATCTGTCTTTACTCTCTCAAACTCCCTCTCCTCGCTCTCTGGTTTTCATCTCAATTTTCAAAACCATCTTTGATATTTTTGATCTTCTTTTCGACAATTTCACGCCTGCGTATCCTTACCTCGCTGCTCCGCTCTTCAGCTCCCTCTCGCTCTCTAAACCCATCCTCTTCTTCATTTCTGTCATTACAAAAGTATGTTGTGTTTTCAGTGCATGTGTGCATGTGCATAATAATCTGTGTGTATAAAAGGTTTGTTTATTCTTACCTCTCAATGACTTCATGTAGTTTGAGAAGCCAAGGCAATCTGTCCTGAAGAGACAAACAGCAACATAACAACTGGTTATATTGTTATGAAATGTTTTTAATCTTTGTGACCCACATTTTTTGCTTAGGAAATAAAGCAGCCTGTAGTTAATGCAACTTAAACCTGCAATAACTGATTTGTTTTGGCCACTTGGGGGCAGCAGAAACAAGTTGTGAACACAACTTTGACATCTCATCACCTTTTAAGTTGACATGGCAAACTTGTTAACAGTTTATTTACACATTCAGCAGTTACAGAGCAACATTATCATTCATTTAGAGTCGTGTTTCTGGCGACCTGACAAATATAAGTCCTACATTCACTCTCTTTCAGCTCTGTTTTTGGTCTCTACCAACTCCTGAGGGAAATATCTGGCTTCACTATGTTCACCAGCTAGTCGCTAACTGTGTCTGTCTGATGTTTGGTGCTGAGCAGGTAGTGTGTACAGTGGGTTTTTCACTGAAAACAGCTGCCTGCGGTTGAAAACAACGCTGAGACCAGTGAGAGTGAACCAAAACAATAAAGTTGGGGGCCTGACAGCTAAACAATGATCTGGAACTCACTCTAAAGCTCTGTAAAGCCGAGGGCAGCTGCAGATTTGGGTGATAATTCTCTTTAGGTTCATCAACACCTTTCACATTGTCACATTGTTTTCACATCAACATTTGATACACTGTCATTATAAAAACAGATTATAGCTGCTTTAAAGAAGGAAAATAAATCTTATATTTACTTTTTGGCTGCCCAGGAAAGCAAGAGAAGGCACTGCCTTACTTTAGGGGTCACTAGCATGAGCACAGATTCTGGCTTTGCCCTACAACTGGGTGGGTGAATCCAATCACATACACTCCTAGTTTCAGCATATCATGGGCCATCAGAGAGCCAAGCCGTGCATCGCAGAGTATCACAGGACAGATAGAGTGAGCTGAGCCTGCAATAGTGAAGTCAGACTGCATCATCAAACTGCAGATTGTTTCATAAATTCACCAAAAATATTATTAAACCTACGTAGAGATGTGTAAAATCGATCTGAATTTGTTTTTTATATATATATGTAAAATGTAAATGTACACTCATAATGCAGCAGAAGCTGTGGAGTGTTTATAGCAGATCTGATTATTCCAAGTCAGAGCTCACACTGCCAATATTTTCTGTTTAATGGACTTAACTAAAACAGTATTTTAAAGAACCAATCATGGAATCAAACAGAGATCAGGCAGCACAAACACATCTTTGATTACACTGCAATCAGAAATAGAACCAATCCTAATTTGGTTACAACTGAACTGGAGTCACATTTTTTTCCCACTGCAGTGACTTTAATATGAAGAGCTGAACCGGAATGAGAGGAATCACATTCTCTCATGTCCTGTTTGGTTATGCAAACCTCACCCTGCCAACTCTAACACAGCCTGTTAGTAATCCCAAATGTACATTTCTGCCTCATTCATTCTCAAACTGCCAACCGTGGAGTGTTTTTAAAATATGCCAAAGCATTGGACAGAGCAGGTCCCTGGGTGATTCTCCCCGCCGTTCAAAGCAGATTTCTGAGTGGGAGGTTATCATGAGCCACCAAATGCTGCTACCTGCAAGCTGCTGCCAAATGTTGGCTGGGTTTGCTCTGCCTGTAAGCCTGTAAACTCAACTTTGGCAGGTAGTCAGTCAATTGTTTGGAGGTCTTCCTTTATTTTGAAAGTCAGCACAGAAAGGGAAAAGATTAATGTTGAACAAACAATAAATAAATCCCTCAACTGAATTTGAGGACTGTGGGCTGTGAGGAAAAGCTCAGTTTCCCTCCCTGCTGCTTTCACTGTCTGCTCTAGTGAAGCTTCCTCTGGCTACTTGTTGAGTTCTCTGTGGCTGCGAGTCTGAGACAATGATTTACTCACGACAGAGGAGAAATGGCTCACTCATGACTGACATTCAATTTGAGCTGACAAGACACACACACACACACACACACACCTGGGCTGACCTGGTCTGTGAGTGGCTCACCACGGGCCATCTTCTCAATGTTCTCCTGTGGGTGGAAGTCATCCCCTTCATGCAGAGGCCAGCCCAGCTGATGAGTGGATACACAACACATATGCACAAGTTAGTGTTAAGTCATGCTGTGTGCAGAAACATGATGGAGGCGTGTTTGTGTGTGTGTGCGTGTGTGGGGGTCCAATTACCTGTTCTGATAGGAAAGCCCCTAAAGTGCTTCTGTATAAGAAAAAGAGCCAGACATAACAGACAGAACTGATACAGTGCAATAATAATAATAATAAGAAAACATTGATCTGATCTCCTGCTCTAAGCCATTTACTGTCACAGACATGCTGTAGTTTAGAACTTAAATTATCTGTGGATGAACTGATTAGTTGATTGGTGAAAATTAATCAGCAACTATATTGATAATCAAGAAATAATTGAAAACATTTTTCAAGCAAAATGCTAAACATTACCTAACTCCAGCTTCTCAGTATTTGCTTTATGTTAAAGTAATTTGAATATCTTTGTTTTTTGGCAGACAATAAAAAAAAAGTAATTTCAGCCTCGGACATTAGGAAATTGTGATGACCATTTGTCACTATTTTCTGACATTTTATAGGCAGAATAATTAATCGATTAATCGAGAAAGAAATCGGCTGATTATCAGTTAGTTGCAGCTTTACTTCGTATTTTGGTGTTAAATGGCACTGTTTTCCTCAGGGACCTTGTAACAGATACCAGTGTACTGTAACCAACTATGTAATGGGACATGGTTGATAAACCACCACCTACTAAACAAATATCTAATTTATTTTCTCAAAAGCATTTACGCATATTCTTCCTCATGTGACTCAATAAACTTAAGTATGTTAGTTACACTCTACTCAATGTTCTTCTTCTGTGAGATGCCACATTGTAAGGCTCTCCTAAATTACCTTTAAACAGACAGTATACATACTTTCCACAGCCTGAGACTCCCATTATGATGTAGATCATCCTTTCTGCGGATCCTCAGACACCTAAACGCAGGTCCTGTCCTGAAAGAAGACAAATCCCTTTATAACTGCTGGCATAAACTTGTGTGCATGATTAACACATCTTACATTATGTGAACATCTCCACCATAGAAATATGTAGAAATAATAGCAGTGCTCATGTGATGTAGGGTAACCTACCGTTATAATGTCCCAGTGGTGCTTCCGTAGCTGCTGGGATCTTACTCATACAGTCGTTAATACGGACACCCTGGACAGGTGCAACGTTAGCCTACGTAAACATCTTATAACTTTTTCGGCCGCTGACTAAGAGATTAAGAACTTAAATACTGCGGTTTTCGCTGAGCAAAACTCTCATTTTACAGGAAAAATACTAAACCACACGAAACACTCAATAAGTCTCTCTTGCGATAAAGAAGCGATAAAATCCCAAGAACGCAGTATCTTAATTCAGTGACTTATACCGCTTGTACCATGGCCGCAGGTTGTTTTGCTGATGACGTGATGACGCAAGAAGCACGTCTGCTACGCCAGGCGCTTAAAGGGACAGCGTTCTGTTATTACGTTACCTTTGACGTCATTATTGATGGAAATAAAATAATCCCGCAGTTAAAATTAGTTTTGACCACAGCTGTTTGTGTTTCTGATCACGTGTTCGATCACCTTATGAAATAATGTATAATAATATGATGTATTTCTCAAAATCCCATATGTAAACACAGACAACAACAACAAATTCGCATGATGATGCACACGTTAAAATGCAATAAAGATTTCCTTCCACCTATATGACTGTTATATGCACCTGCGAATCTGTATATTTTAGCATAATTATTATACCAAATAATGAGTTCAGAGAGCTCACAGCTAAATTACCTTTAAAACTTGTAAGAACATAGTAAGCTTCATAGAATGAGTGAGTGAATATGTTTTTTTTAATCTTAATTAAGAGAACATAAATGGATATACCGTATTTCAAACTCCACAGGGCGGGTGATTTACATTCCCACACGTGGGATCATAATTGCTATGTGAAGGTTCATGGTGAAATTTGGAAAGAGAGAAAAAAAGTGGTGGTGAGCAAACCAGAGAGAGAGAGAGAGAGAGAGAGGGAAAAAGCCATCCTCCCTCCTGTAGCTTCATCAGTGGGCAGGCAGGAGACGGATGCAAGCTCTCCTCACTCCTGCTCTGTCGCATCCATCCATTCTCTTATCCACCCGTCCATCCATCTCTCCATCCACCCATTTACTCCCAAGGGCGTCGCAAGGGGTGACAAGCCCCGAGTGAAAGGCGCATACATGTAGGCTATGGGTGTGTATGCGTGAGTCCTGCGTGTATGTACGTGTGCGCCTGGTCTGCCCGTGGATCCGCTGACATGAGGAGCTGAAACAGAACCGACAGGAGGATGAAAATGCTCCGGTTTCGCAGCCCCAGCATCCGCTCCTTGGACCAGGAGGTCCTCTGCACGATCCGGTTACTGGACGACTCCGAGATCTCCTGCAGCATCCAGGTAGACGACAGCCTCATACACCTTATGTCGCCTATTGTCCTCTGTGATTATTGCAAATAGTATCACGTGGACGCAGCAGATTGATTTCCTTTAATTTTCACAGAGGCTTATATGGGTGAATTCAAACTGTTCTCTATTTAAGGCTGTAACAACCCCATATTGTTCATTATTATTCTGATTATATCGTCATTTTTGTACAACAAAGACAATTTGAACGTGTTGTTCTTCTAGTTTTCATGCTGCTGTGATTTACTGGAGAGGTTGCATGCTTTGCTCCATACTGTCTATATGAGATATGTGAAGAGGGGAGGAAAAAAAGCATACCCAATAAATAGGGATCCATGCATGTGTGTGTGTTGAGGTCCAAGCAAGATGTGACCCACATGGAGAGAAGTTAGGATGAAGTTTGGTTCATAGCAGAGGAAATGATGGAGCTCCATGGGTGTGGTGGTGATGATAGTGATGATGATGAGGGCAGAGAGGACTGCTGTTTGGGTTATTGATTGCAATTAGTCATGTGAAGCTCTGTGTGTGTGTGTGTGTGTGTGTGTGTAGAGAGAGAGAGAGAGAGAGAGAGAGGTAGGCAGTTGTGCTTACTTGTGTGCTTTCACTTCTTTTGACTGCTTATAGAGGTGATGATGCCTGTTGTTTCCACCCAACCGACTTCAAGTGGCCCAGCCAGATAGCTAAGAAATTCACTCCTGTAATAGCACTCAGCTGCACTGTCAAACAAAAACCAAGGTTATTCTTATCGCTTTCTTGAAAAGCAGACAATTTGGAAATGCAAGGTTTTGACAAGGATTTACTCTAAAATACTAAAATACAAAAACTCATCAGTTTCAGAAACCTGAGCCTTCGGTTGGAATTATCAGGTTCATGAGTCTGAGACAATATGAGGAACTGAAGAGATCTGCAACTAATTTACATCTTTTCTTTCTTTCAAAATGACTGAGGTATAGTCACAGTCCTGTACCTTTATCGATTAAAGAGTAACTACACCCAAGCCACAAGCAGGAGGAGGTATTTTTGAGATGTTAGTGTGTACACAAACTACTGTACTAAAATGTTATCAGGGGAAAAAAAAGTTATATACTCAGTCTAAAAGTAGATTGATGAAGGTGTGACTTTACAAGATCACGATCTGCCATCTGCTGAAATTTCACAGTCAGCGGGATTAGACTTTGAGGAAAAGCATTGATCTGTGAGTTACAGCCTACAGCATATTGATTAGTGTTTCCCCTTCATCATTTATCTGTTTTGAGTGGTTTGGTATTGTTACCTTCCCAGAACTGCAGCTCTGAACTGTCATTGGAAGGCCTCTGGTTTTCTGATAATTGAACCTGGCTTGTAGCTGGTAACATTAACTGTGGATTAGTGTTTCTGACCTGACATGAAGCCTTGAATTTGTAATGCAGGGGTTACTTAAGCCAACAAGGAACTGATGCACAAACCACCACCTTAAAACTGAAGTCCTGCTGACTGGGAAACTGACATAAAAGGAACAAAACCTGATCATTGGACCCAGTAAATGGAAAGTAGGCTTTAACTATAGAAGCCTTTTTGGGCTGCCTGAACAAAAGAAAATATGTTTCACCTGTTTACACAAACAAATTAGATCCTGTGTGGCTCCTGGGCCCCTCCAGCCCTGAGCTGCAGCTGCTGCCAGAGAGGTAAAAGTAAAATCCTGCGAATCTGCCAAATTATGACTCATAATTATAGAGCACACACAAGTTTAATAAAGGACAGTGCAGAACAAATATGTGCAAAGCTAAACAGCATATAAACACTTTTCTAATCTATTAAATTCTGTTCTACTACATCTTCAGCATTGCACCAACTCCTTCAAAGGAGCACCAGCTTGTTGACTACCCAGTGAGTTGAACAGAGTTGATGGCGCAGTGAGTGAACGCAGCTCCGAGCAGCACCTCGTCTCATCCTGAGCCGCCCTCAGAAGAAGTCGTAAGCTGCCTCGGCCCTGTTGTCTGACCCTGAAAGGCCGAAAACACTCGCTGCATGTCAAACTAACCGTCTCACTGGTCTTCGACATGTACCCGATCAATGATTTACAAAACACGATAAAGTGCACTGAGAGAGAAGGAAGGAGAGAGGCAGAGGGAGGTTGTGTCTGTTTTCTTTGTGTTGCACATGCATGTATACCTGCGTGCTTGTGTCTTTGAGAGCACAAAAGTGTGTTAAACTCTATGTACACGCCGGAGAGCATTAAAGTGAGGCTTTTCAGGTCTGTCAGATTGTGAAAGTGTGTATGTGCTTTTAGCTGTGTATCTATGCACGATAAGGAAATGGACATTTATATTTCTAGCTGACTGCATTTTTTCCAGCGCTTTACTTAATGGCTTTGTGTTCCAGTGCTGAGCTGCTCCTTCCTACATATTTCATGACATCCTGTGCTCCTCATGCTAACAACAGCACTTCTCCTCTTTCCACTGTACGGGGACTTCCATCTCTTACTTTATCTGCTTATTTTTTTCTCTCTGCGTTGTCGCTGTCTGTCCTTCTCATTTCGTTCGTTCTGTTTCTCTTCATTGTGCTGCACATGTAGGTCAGGATGAGATGCCAAACACAGCACTAGATTGAATGCCATCATAAAAATCGCGTGATAAAATTGTTCTTAAATTGTGCTTGTAAGCAAATGTGTCACAACTCAATACTTTGCTTAATGTGAGTCTTATTTCCTTTAACTTTCCTCTAAGGCATCAGTTCTTGACTTTGCATAAAACATGGGTGCATTAGCCTGGTTCCCCTGGGGCACAATGTTTGGCACCGCATGGATTATCCTGATTAAATGAAGACTTTAAAATATCTTGAAAAGCCACAATAAGTGTGAATATTTGAAGGTAATAGAGTATGCAATTTTGCCTAGAAAATGGATGAATATTTATGACTGGAATGGTCATTGTGTAACACGTCTCATTACTTCAAGTGCAAAGAATAAAGGGAAGGCAAGTTTATTTGTACAGCAGCTTTCAACAACAAGGCAATCCAAACTGCTTTTCATAAGACATAAAAGGCATTTAGACAAGATATAAAAGAAACATGAAATGATATAAATGAGATAAAAAATTAGCTCAAATTTAATAGAGTGCAAGATATGAGTGATATGAGTCCCAAATTTAACCTAATCAAAGGCAATGCAAACAGAAATGTTTTTCAAAGACCTAAGCGTTGGAGCAGACCTCAAGTTTTCTGGGAGTTTGTTCCAGGAGACATTTTCGTGGTCACATTTTGACATGATCGGGTGAAAATCTTAGATTTGTAGAGAGTCAACGCTGGTGAAGTGATGTAGTAGTTGTTGTAAATGTTAATGAGAAGATTTAAACACAGCGAGGTGCAGACCAGCATGAGCTTCAATGCAAGGCCATCAAAATTAAAACACGCCACACAACTCTTCTGCAGCACACCGTTCTTCATCCACCAAATGTTTTCAACTATCTTGACATAGTCAAGGTGGCATCTGAGGCTGTTTCCTTATATACAGTACAATTCATTGATCAGTCATGTGACTAATAAATTGCCATAGATACCAACTATACAAAACAATATTATCAACATCATTTTCTTCAAAATATCATTACTTAATTGAAACAAAATTTGCAAAGAAAAATATATATTACCATAAATACAGAACATATAATATTACAATCATCTTTTCAGAATATTCTTTAGCAACTACTAATCCTAACAAATGAATGGGTAAAAAGGTTGAATATCCATTTTCAAACAAATTCTGTATTCTTTTAACCTCATTTTTCCATCCATTTTACATTCAAAGAAGCAATCAGAAGAAGTTTAAAAAGTACGAGAGTATAGTAAGGCTATGATCTATATTACAGCAATGTCAAGAGGAGGAGGAAGAGTTCTTCTGTTCTAGTAAAGAAAATGTTATGGAGTGTATATTAATATATACTCATTTAGATGGATTATTATTATTATTATTATTATTATTCTGTAAAGATTTCAGGATCTGGGTCACGAGACATGTCGACAGCCTACAGCAGAGCATAATTATGTTCAAGTTGTTTACTGTGACTCTAAGAATAGCTTGACAGCAGAATATACGGCAGGTAGAGAGAGTGTGGGTATGTGGCTGTGTGTGCGCAGGTGTGTGTGTGTGTGTGTGTGTGTTTTGTATGTGTGTCTACAGCCCGGGGGGTTGAACGTGTACAGCCTGCTGCTCTCATGTTGAGCGGTAATGTTAAAGTCAGACCTGCTGCAGGAGAGACACGTCAAGATCAAAACACAGTGGCCTCCTCTGCTTTCAGCTCCTCTCCTCTTCATCATCCACCCTTCTTCTTCACATCCTCCCATCTGTCCTTCTCCTCTTTCCCTCTCCCGTCTCCTCCGAGCTCTCTCCTGCTCTTCTCTTTCACCCCACTTATTCTCTGCTCCACTTTCAGCTTCATATTTACTGACCACCTTTTCTCACTTTCTATTTTTACATCTCTCATCTATATCTTCTTCCTACCTCCCTCATCTCTCTCTCTATCTCTCTCTTCCTCTCCCTCCGCCTTCTCTGTGACACATCATGTATAATTAAAGGAGATCACTGTTCTTCATGAGGCCAACATCAGTCAGCTGTCAGCGATGCGCTACACCACAAGTGTGTGTACATGTGCAAATGTATGTGTGTGTGTGTGTTTGGAGGGTGGGGTAACCAGGGCTCACTTACATGAAAGATTTAAAAGCAGCCACTGAGCCAAAGTTCTGCAATTACGGACATTAATTCACCGTACTTAGCGAGAAATTACTGCATGGCACCGAAATAGGTTGTGATAACTTGAACTTTTGAAAGCTTGAAATATATCCTGCTGATTGCTCTGTTTCTATCCTTGTGGGAGTCACCTTATCAATACATGACTAGTACAGTCTATTTAAAGATGCATATGGATGCTGGTATTGTTTTTCACTGCCTCTGCCTTTTACTCGGTCAAGAAGAGGTGTGTGTGTGTGTAGCTGAGGTGGCCTTTTATTTACTAGCTTTCCTGTGGATGGCTGTGTGTGTGTGTGTGTGTGTGTGTATGTCTATTAGCGATGCTGAGGCAGGGCAATTGTTTCAGCTGGTAGGCATTCTTTGAAACAAGTTATAAATAGCATCAGTTTTCTATTCTTATCCCGCTTGCCGGCGCCTCTTTGATGCTCCTCCGAAGATGACTAAAGAGAAATAATCCTTTTTCTGACTTGTGCTCACTGAGAGGAAGCAGAGAAAGATGAGATGGCGGGATAGACGGGAGGGAAACATCAAAAGAAATGGGTGAGGGGGAAAGAAAGAGAGATGGTTGATAAGACAAAATATGGTTGGTCACATTGAGCTGTGAGGGTGATGCCAGCAAATCAACAGGGTGTAGGAAGGAGTAGGAGTAGGAGTGGAAATGAGGTGGAGCGGCTGCGGGAAAAACAGATTAAGCAGATTAAAACATGAAACAGATTTGAAATGAGACTGGCAGACATGGGTGGATTTTGAAAAAGGAAGACAGGGTGGAGAAAAAGAGAAGGGAAGGGTAATCCAGGAAAGAGGCAAGTGTGAGAACTGGCCAATTGTTGATAGGAAAGAATCGCCGAAGAGAAATATGAGCAACAGAGAAGATAAAGTAAGAGGTAGAAAGACTAAAGGTAGGTCAGAGGTCACACATGAGCTGATTGATATTCATTGTCTTGCTCAAGGACACGTCAGCATCAGATCATCCCTTTGAAGGAGGGGCTCCTTACTCTGTCACCACGCTGACTGATAACCACTGCAATGAGATTTTCATGCAACAAGCACAAATCTGACAACTTATCAGCTAATTGTTATGCATGTATGAATTTATATACAGCAGAGAATACACGGTCATTTGTTAGAATGACGTTTGAAATCACTTCTATGTGAGTCAAGAGGTTTGCATTTACTCCCCTCGCTGCATCAGTGCGCTTTGTCTGATTTAGAATCAGGCGATTTTAGTGAAAAACTTTGTGAAGGAAAGAAAGTTATTTTAAATAAATAAACCGTAAATTCAGTTTAAGAGAGAGGGTGGATGGTACAAGAGAAACAGATACATCAACACATGAAACATGGTGACCGTGCAATAAGAACAGAGGGTAAAATCAGTGATAATACGTTGTTTGATCAACACAACAACTTGTGGTTGGAGACCCTGTCCATACTCTGGTATTAAGAATTGTCAGTCATCTTGTTGGGTTGCTTTTGTCTCGGTTTTTGATGCCAATAAAGTCTGTTCAAAACAGTTCTGTTCAATCAATACTGCCCTCCAGGGAGTCCTGGGTTCATATATTAAAAATGAAACAATAAAAACATATGAAACAGTAACAATCTACACAGTCATGCTTGCATCTTCACGTGTTGATAGTAACAGCATAAGATGTTTTACACTTTTTCAACCACATCTGCATTTATACAGTATCTTTATTTAAGCATTTAGAGCGTAAGTAGATAAATAGAAGTCTGTGGGTGTGTGACGCCATCTGAGAAGCTGAACGTTATATAGAGTACAGAGTGTTCTTTGTGTTTGTGTGAGTGTGCATATGTGGTGTATGAACCCCTTTTCCTGCAGGATGTACACATAACTGCTTCTTGCATCTTACTGTTAGACATCAGAAAAATGAGAGAGAGGTGGTGGCAGATGTCTCACAGACAGAGACACACTAATCTGTGCCAAAAACATGCAAATAAGCAAACAAACAGACCTTTCACATCGCTCATTAACTCACAGGTGCAAACTCGCCCTCTCTTTTCTCTGTCATGGATTGTTTGTTTGTCTGCCACAAGATTTTGAACATCCTGCGGTGCAAAGATAAGACAGCTGCTTCAACGCACCCACCATGTGCACACACTCATGACAGCAGTGTTGCGGCTACAGTCATGCCGCCATCATCATCGTCATCACACTCCCTCTCTCCTGTGAGTTAGTGTCCAGCTGTTCACAGAGCGAGAGTGATGAAGCTCCATTATAATAAAAACTGGTTCTGCTCCATATATTGATAATTTATGGCTCTACCTCTAAGCTTATTAGGCTGTGTGGCCAGCCGTGAATGCAGGAACACATGACATGCTTTATATCATGTGTGTTAATTTGTGCATGCCTTTATATGTGTGTATGTGAGCTTCTCTGCAGCATTGCTGGTGATGATAAGGTAATTGGTTTGTCTGCTTCCACACTGGGACAAGGTCACAGTCACCATTATGAGTGCTGCTCACAGGGATGGGAAGGATTATAGGTCTGACATATAAATCATTTAAACGGTAAGATTTAAGTATATTTACAAATAAGTAAATAAGTAGGAGATTAGTGTTTTATACAAAAAACGTTGATGATATACATCAACTTTTACTGAGGAAATGCAGTAAATGTTAAGTAATCATGTCATGCAGTAAATTCACGAGTACTGATCACTTGTAAGTAAAGCAAGTAAGATTTAGTTAATTAGCACTTTTTAAAACAAACAGTTACAAAGTGCTTCATAAATTAAAACAATTTGCACACAATATCAAAGAGGCAGGACAGTAACAGGCACAAAAACAACAAAGTAGACTTAAAACAAGAATTTAAAAAAAAAAAAAGACAAAATCATCCATTAAGAAGAGCGAGGGAATATTAAAGTTTCAGAGTCTACAGCCAACTGAATTAAATGCTAACATCAGCATGCTAACATGCTCACATTGACAATGCTAACATGCTGATAATATAATATCATTATAATGTGTTAACATGATAACATTTGCTAATCATCACAAAAACACAAAGCGCAGCCGAGCCTGATGGGAATGTCATTAGTTTTGCAGGTATTTGCTCATGAAATCAAAGTATTGGACAAATTAAATATTTGACCTGATGATGGGGCTAGAGGAAAAGTCAGAGGATCACCAAAGTTATTACAGTTCATCCTAAGGGGAACATGAATGCCGGTACCAAATTTCATGGCAATCCATCCAGTAGTTTTTGAGATATTTCAGTCTGGACCAAAGTGGTGGACAGACTATGCGTAGAGCCGTGCCGCTAGCGTGGCTAAAAATGTCACTTGAATTTGATGAACTATTAGAAAGAGGCAAACTAATCCATGATTTATTAAATAAAGGAATATTTACTCTCTTTTTCTGGCTATGGTACGCTGATGATACAGGAAGTAAGACCTTCCATATGGTGAGTCTGTAGCTCCAGGCAAGAGTCCATTACTGTTGTGGTTCAGTGGTTGAAGATGTTAAACCCGACATACTCTGTTGTGCAGCTCATGAGATCAATACTAACTACACTGGAGCTGTGTGGGTTTCATTCTGATATATCACCTTATGCTTCGTCTCTTCACACCGCTTCTCTACATTTTCCCTTTCAGGTATGAAACAAAAACCGCCTGAATTTACTAATCAAACATTTACTGATGAATGCTGTGATGATGAGAGGCTATTAAAGAGAGGGTTGTTGGTGGTAGTGAGGTCAAGCGTCTCTTTCCAAAGGTTTCTCTCCTTAACATAAGTTGGATGCGTTCCATAATTCAGCTCCCCGACTGGAAGTGTTTGATCCTCTGCTTCTCTCTTCCAATCTTGTATTCAGTGTAGCGTCAGAGGATAATTTGCATTGGAGTCCTGCCTCTGTAGCTTACTTTGAAAATCTGCTTTAAGATATTACTATCCCAGCTTTCCACACTTTTTTTTCAAGCAGTCTAATCATTAAAATGGTCGAAAATAGCCATTTAAAACCAACTGACCTGCTGGTGAGTCATTACAAACTCTGTGCAAACCCACAGAACTTAATTTTAATTTGTAGTAGAGCCCCAAATTTTCCAAAGATACCAAATACATCAGGTTGAAGTTTGGGGAAATATGTATAAAATAATAGACATCTAGAATATTTCTATTTGCTGGAAGTCTTGGGTTTGACTATTTCTTGCAGAGTAAACATCATATACCTTCAATGAAAAGCTGAAACAAGCCAATACACAATATATATTTATGGTTTAGACAGTGTGGAATAAGAGGATTTTTCTAACCTTGAAGCCACGTAAGGGGACATAAAAAAGGGAAGGCTGGATGTCATGGCAATAGACAGATAATATGTGTAGGGAATGTGTTTCTCTTGAGAAATAGAAAGAAAAGAGGTTTAACTCTGTCCCTATCTTCTACTTTGATCCTCTGCATTGTTTTTCCCCACACCCCACGTCTAGCACATTGATTTGTCTCTGTTGTATCCTGGTCAAGCCTCTGGATCGATCCATTCATTGGCTTGGGTGGGGTGTGGGGGGGTTGAGTTTTGGGTGATAAACACAACTGGCTTTAGAAATATTGGCACTGTTAATAATAGGAGTATAATGTTGTCACATATGCACAAAAGCCTGCTTACACACTCATCCTAATTGGCAAATAAATTGGCAAATTGGTCCACTAGTGTCTTAAATCTCCATTTCCCTGAAGAGTAGCTGCAGTGTCAACAGAGAAAAGCCATGAATTAGTGTAGCATTTGTCTTAAAGGCAGCCAGTAGGCTTTTAAATTGGTTTGTGTGGAGGTAAAGAGGGGCATATCATTATCTTTAAAGTCCCACTACTCTTTCTCTATGTCTCCTCTCCTTCGCTCCCTCCATGTGTGTGCAGATAAGGAGCATGTGGAATCGCAGGAATTTAACGCCATTTCTCCTCACAGGTTTCAGCTCAGCCAATTAGGTATGCCGTGTCATGAAATGAATCCCGCTGAAGTTGATAAGGACCAGTCATAATTGAGCTGGCATGCATATTAATTAAACAACAAGCAGCGTTTAACTGGGCCAGGGCACCCAGGGTCCTAGTGCTTGACTTGTAGTCACAGAGATCATCTGTGAGTTGTCAATTAATCTAAACATCTCATTCCGAATAAAGAATAGCCCTCTCATTTTAACATATACTATCTGTTTGTTTTTATTGGTAACTTTTAGCATTTTTCATATCAGTGGACAACTATTTTGGTTCGATCCAGCCCCTGTTTGTTCCTCTCATGTCATGTCTCATATCATTGCATTCGAGTTACAGAGCTAAGCATCTGTTTTTCTGAAAGGTGAAAATCCCAGGTGATCTGTGAAAAACCCAGACAGTTGTTGAACAACACGTACCACAGTTTTGAAGGTGTTTCCATAATCCTCAAAGACTCTGGACAAAAGAAATATTTTGTCAGCTGCATGATAATAAAAGATTTGAACCAAAGTTGCAACTCTATTTCCTAATTAAAAGATTGAAGCTGAAATAACATAATGTTCGCCGTGCACACAAACCTGTCTCCCAGAAATTACATTTATATACAACTAATTTGCAACAGCAAATACGTTTTTAAGAAAATGTAATGACGGCTGGATTACATGACCACAGTCTTTCCCTAACTTTGACCACAGTGCTTTTGTTGCCTAAATCTAACTACACATGAGACTGTGGATGTGAACCCTGGACTCTGGTGTCAAAGTCCAGTACATTCTACGGTGCCATCCACCCCAATCACTTAATATATAAATGTAGCGATTCATTCACTCAAAATGTCTCTGAATATAATCCAGGTAGCGATTACGTTTTGTAGTTGGGAAAACTATTTAGTAAGGGTTACTCGAAAAGTTTGCCCTTATCCTGGGCTGCAAATAACAGAAAGAACCGAGTTTCTGATGAGCTCTGAGTTCAGTCAGAGTTTCAGCTGAACACAAACACACACTTCCACAGACACGGTCGGTGCATCTGTTGCTAGCTAGCTTACAGCTAACGTAAAGCTGTTGGAGGCGAATAATGCAAATTATGTTGTATGTGAGTTGTTTTCAGCCACAGCAGGCAGCAATTTTCAGTGAAAAAGCTCTAAAAACCCACTGTACACTACCTGCTCAACACCAAACGGCAAACACAGACACATTTAGCGACTAGCTGGTGAACAGAGGGGAGCATTTAGCAGCTAAAGAGCCAGATATTTCCCTCAGGAGTTGAAAACAGAGCTAAAGGAGAGTGAATACTGGACTTGCATACACCATTTGGCCGGATACACGACTTCAAACGAATGAAAAAGTTGATGATGATATGTCAATGTTGTGTTTGCGCTGTCCTCAAGTGGCCAAAAAGATTAATTACTGCAGATTTAACAATTCTGGAAATACCTTAAAAACAGAGTCAAACAACTCTCTGGATTTTTCAGTTGGATAGGGATTTATCAGTCCACAGTTATTATGGCGCTGTGCACTATGGAGGTCAAAACGTACTTGATTTCACTAAGTTTAACCAATGTTTTTGTGAATTTACAATAGATGTAGGAATAAATAATTGATTGTGTGTTTTTATACTCAGTATGCTGATGGTTTTCTATTTTTTCCCAATAGTTTCTGTTTGCTTGGTCTGCGTCTGGACTCGGCCGGCTCTGAAGAGGTTGCTTTATCGAGAAAGAAATGGCAGAGGATGGATAGACACGCTCGAACATACACGTCAAAGTGCGCTTTGCTTCTGCTAAACTGAATACGCTCCACACGAGGCTCTATTTAAAGTGTGTGTATGTGTCTGTGTGTTCAAGCGAGGCAGAGAGAAGAGCACTTTGCCATCATTAGGTGAGATCATGTAGAGACAGGATGACCGGGTTAATTTTTAATGCCCAGCCTTTGGATATATAAAATATGTATTCAGCCCTTGTTGGACATGCCATAGACTCTTTATCTCTCTGCCTCGCTCGTCTTAGTCAATCTTCCAATCTCTCTTTTATTCACTCTTTTTTTTTAGCTCTGTCTTTGCCTACTCTCTCTATCTGCCTCTCGGCGTGTTTGGCCCTGGTTCACTCTCTGTCTGCTGTGTTTCTCTCTCTTCTATCTTGGCATCAGTCCGCCTCTCTTCTCCCCACGAGCGTCTGCCCTGAGAAGCAGACAGAGGATAGGTGACGTTTGATGATCTGAATAGAAACAGCTCGCAGCGTGGCTGTTTTCATTCTGTTTCTTCTATTTCTCTCCTCCCTCGGTGTGTGTGTGTGTGTGTGTGTGTGTGTGTGTGTGTGTGTGTGTGTGTGTGTGTGTGTATGTTTGCTCTTCAGATTTAACAGCTTATAGTAACACTGTTGTCACGGATCAGCCGAAAATCCTAAAGAGATGTAGACACACAAATGCTGATGGAGACATGTAGCTTACACAGACTGACTTGTTACCTAACTCACACACACACACACACACACACAGACACACACCTCAGGCAGGCCAGCATGGAGACACAGACGATCACAGCTACATCCACAGGGAGGGACACACACTTGATTTACAGCTTACACTTGTGTCACAGTGATATAACAGTAAACCTGAACCAGCCAATAGGGACATGCTGTCTCAGAGATCACCAACAGCTGACTGTTGCCGTGGTGATGTAACAAAGGTCGCAGGGGACAACCACCTAACTGTGCTGCTGATGTTTTTGAATATAAATTACTCAACAACGAATGTAAGTAGCTACAGTACTCGCTAGTTTTGCTACTCAGCCCAGCTCATCAAAGGTGTCTGTAAACAACTCCAAGTCCTCCACACCAACATGTCACATATTGTTTTCATGTGTAGAAATAGAAAACAAGACATTATGATTTTACAAACAGCCCGTCTACGTTTTGGAGGGACTTTGTGGTAGAAAAAATCCCAAAGATGTGCCAGATGTCTTCAGGATTTTCACCACACTATAAGTACACTTCAATACTCAAAAATAATTCAAATGAGTCAAAAGAGTTCTAATATGAATAGAGTTTACTGACAAATCAACAAGTACAGCAAACCCGAGTTAGTTCATGGAGCAACCAACAGTCAAGCGTACAAGCACACACAAACCTGAGTCAGTCCATGAAGTAACTGACAATCCAACGCACACATCTTCTTTTATAGCCATCTTCACCCCTCCTTCTGTGGGCCCAAAGTTGTATAACCACCTGCTGACCTTGGCCTAATTTCTGTGATGTTTTCAAACTGTTCTGAGCCAGACACCACGGTTTCCTCCCTTTTTTTGTATCAACTGAGGAACTGCTTGTTTTCACTCAAGGACTCTTTCCCACTGTCCTCAGAATAATACTCTGATACACTCTAACCTCCCACTGTCAGCTGCTGCACTTAATTAAGAATGCAAGACTTGTCCACATCCAACAACACGACTACATCATGATTATGACTGAACCTGACTTTACCTGACCATTATCAATATGATTAACTTTGACTGACTTACATAATACTGTAATATTGATTATGACCTCTCTGACCTTACCCTGCAATGATTCAATACTGATTCACCATTATACTCAATATTATACCACATTTGCTGAATAAAATTTCCTACAACTTACTGGCCATCACCAGCTAGCTTGACGTTAGCCTCAGTGACTGACTGCAGCTCCAACTCTGTCTGGACAAAATCAGGCAGGTGATTCCTGAATGTAGGCTTACCATTGGCTAATGTTAGCAAACAAGGCTACATTAAAATAAGACAACGTTGGAGTTACTGGGAGTCACATTTCTCCTTTTCTGGTAGAGGCTTACCGCCGCCCCACACCTCCAGTCCCAGCGCCACGCTAGCTGTCACATTCGGCCGCAGTCTGTCCACTGAACGCAGACCAAACTGACATATCAACCCTCCATTTACGCTTCCTGTAAGACAGCGAACAAGCCAACCCTCAAATTGCCAAAGTAACGGAGCTTTACAGGGATTAGTAACTGTAATGTAATGGCTGGATTTCAATTTTTAATTGTAAATCATTACTGAAAAAAGTTGTTAAGTAATGCGTTACTGCCCAGCACTGAAATAAACATTAACATATCCTGTTTGTGTCTGGCAGTCTACAGCAAAAATGGCTGAATAACTGGGAATGGGGGGATTAGTTAAATATTGATATGATAATGTGCGCTGTGTTGTGTGTTTGTGTGGTTAGCCTACATATGAACTCCTTCTGTGTATTGTGTACAGTGTACTTGTTTTATTTGTAATTCCTCTTCTTTGTTCGTTGCATTGACCCGAAATTGTTGGCCGCTTCACAACAGTGTGTCCTTTATGCATTTACTGAAATGATGTTTGCTCTGCTTTGATCGCTGTGTAACATACATACAGCTGCTGTTGCTGGTATTGTGGACAATCAAGCACATAGCCGCTGTGCTATTTCTACGCACCGTGCTGTTTCTATTTTTACTATTTTTGAATTGTTGTTGTTGTTGTGACATTTACAATAAATATCTTGCTT
Organism: Macquaria ambigua; assembly: GCA_008360985.2. Taxonomy (NCBI): domain Eukaryota; kingdom Metazoa; phylum Chordata; class Actinopteri; order Centrarchiformes; family Percichthyidae; genus Macquaria; species Macquaria ambigua. The sequence goes on along the minus strand of VMKM01000576.1, from coordinate 9,430 downwards.
TGAAGCCACACTGTCAACAGCTACAGTATACTGCAATTACCGCACATAACAGATTGTTTACTGAGAGATGGAGCATGACTCACCAAGAAATTTATTTAACAGGTTTCCTCGGTTCAAAATTGACACAACATATGCACAGGAATTTGTGTTCTGACACACAGGGTAATCTAAGGTGATGCTTTCACAATCAGCATCATACCGCAGTCACAATGCACTATTTTAATGAACTTAAAATAAAGGGTTTAGATGCTGTGTGACTCATACATCTAGGTATATATTTGTACAAAATCATTTCACCACTGCCTCAAAAATGAAGTCATTTTTTTTCCTCCTTTCTACCATCAGAGGGCACATGTAATATTCAACACAAAGGAGAAACAGTTGGTTTGCAGATGAGAAAGACTGGAGAAGTAAAGGCACAACCTCAGATCTAATTTCAATAAGGAGAGATCAATTAGAAAGTCAATAACAATATTTATTAAGGTTGGCAACTAAAGACTTTGTCAGTCAGGCTCCATTGACTGAAGCATCTTCATTAAACATAACGGGCCTATGGAGAGGACAGGAAGTCTAGACGCTGCTGGTGGGGAGTAAAGGCAGCAGGTGGAAGATGGAAACTAACATCCTGAAGATCATGGTGGTGATGGGGGAGGTGCGAGTCAGAAAGACATAAAGACTGGACTTCAATGAAGGACAAATTGTCTCAAGGAACACTGGCAGAGAGGTGATTGGCCAGATATGGTGACACAGGAATTTGTGAATGAAAGGAACATTGACTGTGTGGAAGAGCAGAAGTGACGGAGAAATTTAGACCGAAAAGAAATAGCAGAAATGTGAGAGAAAAGATCTTCCTGAAACTTTCTCCAAAGCTCCAGTTTACTTGAGATGTTCATTTCTTTTCTGCAATCAAACTGGGTATGAGTTCGGGTTCTTTAACTGAGCAAAGTACTCTTACACTGTAAATGCTGAACTTTCTTGGAGATGAGTATGGGCCTGAACATACCGGACATCTGAGGTTCAAGGCCTTTAGTTTGACAAACTGCCTGCCCAGACTGGAGTGCTGGAAGTGTGCTTCTGCTACAATCATTCAACTGCACATTCAGTTGCTGTCAATCACTTACCCTATGGTGCGAATCAACTGCAAATGTCTGCACTGACGCTAGAATTAGTGAACAAAGCTACTTACTTGACTTAAGCTAATGTCCTTAGCTTGCTTGCTGAGGAAGACCAAAACATACCAACCATTGCTGACATGGCAGCCATTTGACAGGAGGAGGAGGACAACAGAGATGTCAGACGCGTCTCTGCCACATTCTCAGTCATTTTCGACTTAAAGTAAACCAGAGGGAAGTGAGACGCTGTTGCTGCAAGAGAAATGTGTAAAATGCTTCACAGTCAATAAAAACAGGACAGGTGCCTCCTGCAGTTTAAAGTGTGTCGACAAACCAGCCATGATCAGGCTTTGTTAGTGCGGTTGAATACATAAAAGAAGTGATCAGTTGCCATGGAGACGTCTCGTGATTTCATGCCCTACTGACTGATTAATGTTGATTGGCAGTTTTACATGTTTTACTGACAAGATGTGGCCAAAGAGACTGCTGTGTGTCCCCTACAGTCTTGTGATTGTGTGTGTGTGCGTGTGTATGTGTGTGTGTACACGCTGGTGTGTGATGTTTATGTGTGTCTCCAGTGGTGAGTAAATCACAACAAGGGCAAACAGACGATTTCCTACTGAATCAATCAGTCCTGCTTAACTGAGCACGGAATCCAGCTCCGTCAGCAGGTTACAGAGTAGTTATAGGACACACACACACACATGCACACACACACATGCACATGCACACATAATCACAAGACCTGAGGGGATCTGTGATGCATATAATATGACAAAATGGCAATCTAAGGAATATTGAGAGCTTTAGTCAATAGGTTAGAAAGGTGAGAACAGAAATGGGATGGATACACGTGCAGCATCCATGCATAAATACTGTATACACACCTTATGTACATCTGAAAGTGTTGTTTTTGTGCTCAGCTACACACACTTGAGCATGAGAATCCCTGTGTGTGTCTGTATGTGATAGGTTGATGTTGATATTTAGTGATTATTGATCTCTCTGTGTCTGCACTGTGTTTATGAACTGCATACAGACTGTGTTTACTAGCATTGTTAGATGTGACCACAGCAGATACAGTATATATCGTATACCAAGAGACCGAAAAGTTGCTGACACATCTCTTTCCATTAACATGTTTTACCCCGATAAAACTACGTGTGCGTCACAGGAATATTACCCAAGAGGGGATTGTTTGCTGTGATTACGGTGCAGTGATGCAGCTGGTATCAGATGCAGCTGGGAGGTTTATGGGATTTATCAGCATGGATGGAAAGACTGATCAGATGAAAGTAGCAGATGCTGACTGATCACAAAATATCTCCCTGGATTTAATATGTTTTATGTCTTTACAGAGAGACACCAAAGGCCAGTTCCTGTTGGACCATGTGTGTAACCACTACAACCTACTTGAGAAAGACTACTTTGGTATTCGATATGTGGACCCCGAGAAACAGAGGGTAACTATCACACACACACACACACACACATGCAGAACAACCAAAAGCAGAAGGGCTGCAACTGTCAACTATTTTCATTATCTGTCAATCATTTTTTTGATTAATGGATTAGTTGTTTAGTCTATAAAATGTGTATAAAAAGTGAAAATCGCAATTTTGTAAAGTGATGTCTTGCTGGTTTTTGTCCGTCCAACAGTCCAAAACCCAAAGATGTGCCGTTTAAAAAATAAAATAAAAATAAAAAATAAAACAGAGAAAAGGAGCAAATACTCACATTTAAGAAGCTTGAATCAGCTGTTGTTTGGTTAATTTAACTATTAATGAAAGGATTATCTAAAATGTTGACGATTAATTTTCTGTTGATTGACTAATCGACTAATTGTTTCAGCACTGGAACCGGAGGACTCCAGTCTCATGATTTTAGCTTGAGGCAAGAAATAGTTGTAAAATTATATATTTTCATGCAAGTTATTTTGCATTGAGTTTTCATAAAATATTGCAGTGAAGGGAAATATGAAAAGTATTATCTCTTGATGCTGTATTCTCTACTCATCAACATATTTATATTTATAGTTCATTCAAATTTTACCCCATCAAAAAGGAATTATATGGCTGCACGTAATCACAGCAGAAGAACAAAAATAAAGAAACTGATGATCACACCTACTAACAGGAAATGACTCCTCTGAGTCAGCATGGCCACAATGGGTTGTTGGACATTACTCAGGAGGCAGTCAGTACATTATATTACAAGTTCAAGTGACAAATAATAACAAGATCAGTCTCCATATTTCAAACAGCCCACACACAGAAGAGAGCAGACGCTTTGTCTCAACAGAAGCTCGGTCGGCCTCTAGCTGCATTTAATATGCAGAATGAGGAAGGAATAACAACAAGCTAATACCAGCAAGTGGTGTTACAGCACAAAGGCATGAGTGCAATAGAGTGCAGTAAGAAAACCTTACAATAGAATAAAAGCTCTATTAAAACTGCAGCCCAAAACTACAGCAAAGTAGTTGAAGTAACTAGTGTAACATTAGAGAAGTTGTTTTATCTTATTGGATGGCTGCAGAGCTTTGTTACACCAACTTTGTGTTGTAATAGATTTGGAGATTTAGGTAAAATGTCAAAATTTGCCAAAAGGGATGGAGGGCAAATAAATTGCTTTCCTTCAAACTTAAAAATAAAAACAAAATAATGACCTGTACTGGATGCATTTAACAGTTTGAGGGATCAAAATTCATGTGTACTCAGGAGTGTAGGAAGGTCACCACTTCTCCCCCATAAGCACCACTGAGAAGCCCTCGATCAAGGCCCTTAACCCCCATTTGTTCCAGTGGAGCTGCTCAGTGGCCAACAGCTCAGGCTGTGGTACTGGGAAGCTTCCAGGTGAGCAGGGCGTTAGAAAGAAATAGAGCATTGCTCTTAATCAAACTTCCTTGATCCCTCTCTTTTTTCAGGTGTTGCTCATTACAAGAACATTGTATACAGTATAAGTTCATGTCAAGTCCATCCAGCAGGGTCACGATAGACAGCTCTTTATACAGTGTATTGATATTTTAACGTCAGTCTACGGAAAAATGAAATATTTCCAATGATGCATTTAAATACATGTCATATTCTGATGTGATTTTAAATTTGTTTTTAATGCACTGAAGTTGCCTCACATTGCAGAGTTTAAGCAACGTGTCATTCAATTATTCATCAAAAACATTAAGAGATTTTTGATTTGGAAAAACTCGTGAGCTCGTTGGAGCTCATTGAAATTGCAACAAGTCAATGTCCTTATTTTAGGCTAACATTTGTCTCTCTCTCTCTCTTTCTCTCTCTCTCTCGCTCAGCACTGGCTGGAGCCCAATAAGCCCGTGGTGAGGCAGATGAAGTGTAAGTGTCACTTCTGCTCCCTTTCTTTTTTTTCTGTGTTCTGCATCAGCGTGCGTGTACACAGCAATGAGCAGAGTGTGAAATGTACGTGCGTGTGTGTGTGTACTCCTGTGTGCACATTTTTGTGTGTATATTTGTGTGTGTTAATGCCTTGCATGCAGGCCTGCATTTGTCTCCTGAGAGTTGCTTCAGTGTGAGGGGGTCAAGCTCTACAGCAAACAGACAACACCACAGGGACTCTGACACACACAGGGTCATGACAGGACACATGCAATAGTGTTAAAGCCACGGGTATTAAAAAAAAAGAATTCTTCAAAATGTATTATGTGTGGTTAAAAAAAAAAAAGAAATGGAAGAAACTGTAAATACATTAGTTTTTCCTAATGGACAAATAGCATTTAGGAGCTTCTCTTTACTCATGTACAAGTTTTAGGGCCTTATTACCCGCTATATCCCCGGGACACATTGCTCACATTACCATTTGCCACGAGTAGTGACAGAGCCAGACAACGTCCGACTGAAACACCACAGGGAGACAATAAAGGCAGACAAAGTGACAAGACCAGAGTTTCTCAGGAACACAACAAACTGCCAGAGGGACAAGTGGCCCCAAAACGGAAATAAACACACAAAGTAAAATACACAGACATGATAGGAGAGCACAAGTACATAAGTATTAGTACCTAAAGTAAAAGTGCTCATTATGCAGAATGGCCCATTTAAGAATATAAGCATCATTAATGTTGCAGCTGATAAAGGTGGGACTAATTTCAACTACTTTATATACTGCTGGGTAGCTTCATCCATAATAATGCATCATCATTTATTAGTTGATTTATATTTTGTATTAATAATCTGAATCTGCAAAGTAATTAGTAACTAATGTTGTCACATAACTGTAGTGGAGTAAAAAGTACAATATTGGCTTCCGAAATGTATATTGTGTATACATGTGTATAATGTTTTATTCCCTTCCTGGAAAGGAGTAACTCAAGCAACAAGGGGAGATAATTTTGCTTTGCTGCATAAAAATTTAAACACTTTGTCAGCCACATTTTATACAGGGGTTTGGTTGGGAGGCAAACTCAAGAAGCAAACCAATCCAGTGCACCTTGGTGTCCACCTACTCTACTCTTCTTTTACACTGTTACATTTCTATCTAGTGTAGAGAAATTGGTCTTTCTTTCTAATGGATTGATGCCAAATCCTGATGTTTACTGTTGTTGATTTTAGATAGCTGAAAGACATATTCTTCTATCAAACTTCTGATGAAACTGAAGCTTTGCTGCAGAATTTCTCAGCGTGATGTTCGTCTACATTTGGCCAATTACCTGTGTGATCAGCAAAAACGTGTCTGTGTCTGAAGTTCGCCCACCCTTTTAATGACTGTCCTGTTCTTTCTGTACCGCTATAAATTAATAAAGGAGCTATTAGTGGCGCATTCTGCTTCATCAGAACATGTGCGAGAGGACAGGACGGGGGGAGGACGAGGAGATGAGTGAAAATTAGAATGAGAGATGGAGGAAGAGAGAAGGAGGGGAAAAGAGTGATTAAGAGGAAACGTGTGGGGGGATAATTCAGACGGGACAGAGAGGAGACAGTGATAGATAATGCAGCTAAAGAAAGAAGTCAGATTAGGGGAGAAAAGAGGAGATTGGAGAGACGGTTTGAGATGAGAGAAGCTGACAGAGAGGGAAAGAAAGAAAAAGAGATGAGAGAGACGGATGGAGGGCAAGTGTTGAATAGATCTGAGTTGTACTGACACATCAGTTCTCCCCGTGGCAGGATTTACTCTCAAATTAGGATGTGTGGCTTGTGTTTTATTTTCTCCTTGTGCGTCTCAGTTTACGCACATATGCGTCACATTTGTACGAGTGTGTGTGTGTGTGTGTGTGTGTGTGTGTGTGTGTGTGCATACTATTGTGCCAATTCACTTTCTCTAAAACCTATTGTAAAAAAAAAAAAAAGCTTCTTGGTCCCTTAAGCCTGAGCAAAAAAGCAGCTCAAATTCTTTGGGAGCGAGTGGGAGGATTGCGTCTTTCATATTGCTCAGCATGTATTATGTAGATGTGTGCTGTTTTTCATAGCTGGATAATACCGCAGAGGATCCCGGCATTAAAGACAGACTGCTGAGGGCACTCTGTTAAGATTTATGGTCCCATGTTAGATGATTTCTTCCTCTTCTTCTTCTGCCACGTCCTTTTTATCTTCTCTGTCTCTTTGGCTCATGCTTCATCAGTTCATGCTTGATGCCCTCTTTAGAATCATTGCCTATATCACATGATATTGCATCTTCCCTTTGAAACTAATTCATATCTGATTCCCGCGTTTACACCCAAAATAGCCCACGTGTGTACGAGTTCACTTCAGACATAAGCTTAACCTACGAGAGAACAAAACCAGAATTGGGAATGAAAGAGCAGTGTACGGGTATTTTTTAAATCTTTTTGTGCAGATAAATGTTACCCAGAAACCTGCAAAGGATTTACTGTGGTGCATATATCTCCTCATGAAGATTGAGACCCAAAACAGATCTGAAAATATCAGATTGCCTTTTTTTTTTAATGTGTCACATACAAGCATGTCGACACGTAGCATAAAATCCAACAAGTTCTCTGAACTGAACAACAAACTGCGTTGTTTGTCACATATAAAACACAGTGAGTGTTTTCTAATCTGACGTCCCTTTCAGCAGGATTACATCGTTTGTCAGTGCCTTCTAAAACTGTTAGAAATGACCGGCACAAAAGTTATTTGGTTAAAGTTAAGGAAAGATCACGGTCGTGGTTAAAAAAGCACACTGACAGTCATTAGGAAATGTGATGCAAACAGCGGTCTCCTGGAAGACTCCTGCCCTAATGGACAAGAGCAAACCAAGGTCATATCTGACATTTGAAAGAACGTAAAATAAAAAATAAAAAAATCAGAATTTTACCAGGAAGTGTAAATTAAGCCTCCCCATATATCATGACATAAACTATACATTAGAATGAAGAGTATTGATTTTGGTTCTTTTCAATTCATGTGATTTATCTATGAATGCATAATGAATTGGCTTCTTCTGCTAACTTCAATAAGTAAACTTTGACTGTTAGCATGTGTGTGCATGACTGTGTGTTTATATGCAATTGTGTGAGGACTGTGAGACCCCAGGAGGGAGTCTAAGCTATTGCTGTCGTTTGATCCGAGCCACGCGGCCTGTGATTGACTCTGTGTGTGTGTGTGTGTGTGTGTGTGTGCACTTACGTAAGTGTGTGTATGTATGTTACTGTGCATATTATTTAAATACCACTTTAGGCTCAAATTCTCTCCTGCAGCAACTACACACACACACACACACACACACACACACACACACACACAGAGTCAGAAATGAAATGCTTTGGGACTCAGATCAAAGGAAAAGAAACAGACCCATTTGAAGTGAGACACTTTGTGTGTGTGTGCGTGTGTGTGTGTGTGATGAGTAATTACTGTAATTATCAAATGACTAATCAGTATTAGAGGCATGCTGTGATTTCTTTTTTTGTCTCCAACTTCTTTTTCTCTCCAGTTTTACATAATCCTCATTGCTCTGCTCCCCTTCTCTCTTGCACTCACTCATTTATCTCCCTCCTCTTCTTTTTTTCTCTCCTCTCCTCGTTAAAACCATCTGTTTTTCTTCCCTCATTTCACTCAACTTTCTCTCGTGTCATGTTTCACTCCTGCACTCTCAAACTACTTTCCGTCCCCGCTCTCTCCTTTAACTCTTCTCACTTTCTTCTTCTTCTTTCCTCTCATGCTCGTGTCTCTCTTGTCTTCAGCAGCTCAGCAGCCGTTCACGATGTGCTTCCGGGTCAAGTTTTATCCCAACGAGCCAATGAAAATCAAAGAGGAGCTCACCAGGTAAAAACTAACACACACAATGGATAGTTTATGAGTGACGGAGTTAGAAGGGAGGAACAGAGAAAGTGTAAAAAAGACATGTCTCTCTCTTTTGTCCTTGTTTTAGAGCAGCTTTATTACATTTATATAAACTAGCATCTTAACTAAACTTCAATAGCTTGATAGTAGCTCAAAAGCTCATTAAGGAATGGTTGAAAAATAAGTTGTTTATAGTCTCAGGGACCTTTGGTGGGTTTGCTAACACTATCCCAGACCTACAGTATGTTGAAAGAACAAAAATAAAATGTATGTCGGTGACAGCCACAGCAGAGACTCCCATAGTCTTTTGAAACACAGTAGTGTGTTGTTGTCATTAAAAAGATGTAATATTAAGGTTTTGCCACCACAATTCAATCTAATTTTCACCAGATTGCAGGGATATATTTGCTTCTCTTTCTTTAGCCTTTAGCCTTCGGTTGTAATATAATATTTTTCAATCTGTTTGTGCAAATGATTGCACAGCAGCTCTTAAAAGTTTTCATAGTTTTGTTTTTATTTATTTTTTTTACTACATTAATGAACCCTGCACATGCTACATGTTGTTGTGTTTGCCACTCAGGTGGTAATGACTTTGGCAACATGTGAAAATGCGATAGAAAAGTTGTCTCATTGAATTTTTCATCCATCCAACAATTTAGGTTTCCAATGTGTAATGAGCGTTATGGCTTAACAATCACCTTTACACCCTTTTTCAGCAATAGGCTACTTTGTGATATATTGCATTGCAGATGCATATATGCATTTTATTAAAACAAACATTGTTTGGTAGATGAATTAAAGGATTACATTTCTGTTTTAATAACTGTGCTATAGTCCAACTTGTGGAATATCTGTTTTAAGTTTATACAAACTTTATAATAACCCCCCCCCTCCCTCCTCCCCCAAAAATACACACACACACACACACACACACACCATCTCTCAGGCATAGTGATAATTAGAGATGCTCACTCAGCAGGGACTCTGTTTTCTTGCTCTCCGTCCCATCTGAGCTGTAATGTCTCACCACCTCTGCTTCTCTCTAACGATCACCATTTCTCTCTTCCC